>APFE031443882.1:56085-75797 GCA_000404065.3 Pinus taeda
ATATATGAACAATTTTGGATATTAGACATCATTTTTTGTATTCAGTTGTGTTAAGCAAGTCATTCATCTATGACCATTTCCATGAGAGGTAGTGTGTCTAATTTCTCATGATTTTTTAATAGTCCACTTAGCACTCATTGTCACTCATCTATGACCTGAGAGGTGATCTGATTCATCTATGACCTGAAAGGTGATCTTATTCATCTATGACCTGAGAAGTACTTTGACTAATTTCTCATGATTTTTGAATAGTCCACTTAGCACTCATTTCATCGGGTAGTCCAAGTTTCATGATTTTTTAATAGTCCACTTAACACTTATTGCATCGGGTAGTCCACTTAGCACTCATTGTCATTCATCTATGACTTGAGAGGTACTCTGACTAATTTCTCATGATTTTTGAATAGTCCACTTAGCACTCATTGCATCGGGTGATGCTCACAAAGGTGAAAAGGTGGGATTGAAACTAGTGAAATGAATCACATAGTGTCAATCGTCACTTCTGAGGCTTGCACCCAGTAACCAAGACTTCCTCAGAGATCACCCATCCTAGATCACCTTTGGCTCAAACGTGTTTAACAGTGGAGTTTTCTCCACAATCAAGCCCACTTAACTTGCTACCCCATTTACACCTTTGTCAATATTATATAATAGTTCACCATATTTTCATTCTTAATATTTCAATTGAGATATATTTAGATAGAATTTGGATTTATAAAAAATAAATATATAAAATTCCACTTAATTCTCTTTACCAAACTTGTGATTTTTTTTCTTTCTAAATCTTATTTTATCCCATTCAAACATAAACATAAACACGGAATCAAACTAAATCAACTGAGTTAACTGTTACTATTTACTTGTTACAAATTTTTCAATTTCAGTCACCAGTCATAGTATTATTGCGAAGTGTTGATTATTTTTCTTTATTACCTTTTTGGTTTATTTATAATTAAGATGGCAAAGAAGAATGAGTGCTTCATTTTCAATATTAATATCTGATATCCATCCTTCCTTGCAGAACCATTTTAGCGTCAGCCAGTATGAAAACATCAGAGAAATGAAAAAATGTGTTTTTCTTAAGATCATAAAGCCATGGAATACCAGGCAAGTGATGCCAACAGCAAAGTTAACGCTAAGGAACCCCGACTTGCTGTGGAACTTTGTGTTTATATTTCTTAAACAAGGTTTCTCAAGATCTGAAACAGGGTCTCTGTGGCACTGTCGAGGGGCAAGATGGCCTGTACATCTTTGGCAATGCAAAATCCTAAGCTCTCAAAGCAGTATGTGGGAAAGAATAATTCAGAAAATTGCAAAGTTCCGGTTCCATTGGCCCTGCAACAACGCTGGCCTGCCAATTAAAATGCGGCCATGCTTGCCCAAGGACGTGTCTGCCACCGGACCATGGGTACATTAATTGCCCCAAGCCTTGTCCATATAAAATTCCATACCGCATAAATTTTCATTGCTCCACTGGCGTCATCAATGTATGAAGGCATGCCATTTCCCTACAGATTTTACTCCGTGCAAGGTGCCCATGTCCACCGCATAATTCTTCACTGCTCCATTGACGTTGGGAACGCCTTGTGCAAGGGAATTTGATTGCGGGCATTCATGTCAACAAAAGCCCTGATAAATTTCGCTGTGATCAGCCCTGTGGTAAAGTCCTGAGCCCCGGATATGGGCATATTTGCAGAGGAACAATTTTGCGATCTCCTCTGCCATGAAATTTTTCCTCGACCTCAGTGCGACCAACCGTGTACCTCTTTGACGAGCCCGAGATTTGCAGGATTTGCAATCCCAATTATCTGGTGCTTGTGGAGCTCATAGACTGCCGGCATGTATTTGAAGTAAGTGGGATTGATACTTGGATGGATGGACAACGCAGTTGCTGAGTAATATATCCCACATTAAGACAATTGGCGCGCCCTTGTTGGAAATCGAACCGACCAGAGCTTGACACCTGGAGAGAGATACCAGACACGTGGCTCAGACCTAGCCGTAGGATGCATCACACGTGGCGGGATATGGACGGCCCAGATCTGGCCGTAAGACGAATGACACGTGGCCGGATATGGACGGCCCAAATCTGGCCGTAGGATGAACGAAACGTGGCGGGATATAGATGGCCAGATCTGGCATTGCGATGCGCGACACGTGGTGGAATATGGACGGTCCAAATCTGGCCGTGGGATTGCGACACGTGGCGAGATAGGACGGTCCGATCTAACCGTGGATACTCGATACGTGGCGGGATATGGACGGTTGAGATTTAGCCGTGGATGCACGACAAGTGGCGAGATGTGGACGCTTGAGATTTGGCCGCCGCATTCGCGACACGTGACGAGATGTGGACGATTAAGATTTGGCCGTCAGATGATCGACACGTGGCGGGATGTGGAGGATTAAGATTTGGCCGTCAGATCAGCGACACGTGGTGGGATGTGGACGGTCCAAATCTGGCCGTGGGATGAGCGACACGTGCCGAGATGTGGACGGTCCAGATCTGGCCGTGGGATGAGTGACACGTGGTGGGATGTGAACGATCCAGATCTGGCCGTGGGATGAGCAACACGTGGTGCCATGTAGACGGCTCAAATCTGACCGTGGGATGAGCGACACGTGGCAGGATCTGAACGGTCCAGATCTGGCCGTAGGATGCGCGACACGTGGCAGGATCTGAACGGCCCAGATCTGGCCATAGGATGCGCGACACGTGGCAGGATCTGAACGGCCCAGATCTGGCCGTAGGATGTGCGACACGTGGCGGGACCTGGACGGCCCAGATCTGCCGTAGGATGCGCAACACGTGGCGGGACCTGGACGGCCCAGATCTGCCGTAGGATGCGCGACACGTGGCGGGGTGGGACGGCCCAGATCTACCCGTATGATGCGCGACACGTGGCCGGATGGGACGGTCCAGATCTCCCCGTATGATGCGTGACACGTGGCGGGATGTGGACGGCCCAGATCTGCCCGTATGATGCGCGACACGTGGCGAGATGTGGACGGCAAAATTTAACCGTCGGATAATTGACACGTGGCGGAATGACAGTCCAGATCTGGCCGTATGATGTGCGACGCGTGGCGGGATGTGGACGGTCCAGATCTGTCCGTATGATTTGCGACACGTGGCGGGATGTGGACGATAAAAATTTGGCCGTCAGATGTGTGACACGTGGCAGGATGGCATCCAGATCTGGCCGTCAGATGAGCGACACGTGGCGGGATGTGGACGGCCCAGATCTAGCCGTGGATGAGCAACACGTGGTGCCATGTAGACGGCTCAGATCCGACCGTGGGATGCGCGACACGTGGCAGGATCTGAACAGCCCAGATCGACCCTAGGATGCGTAACACGTGGCGGGAGGTCGATCGCCAAGATCTGCCTGTGTTATGCGCGACATGTGGCGGGACCTGGACGGCCCAGATCTGCCCGTGTGATGCGCGACACCTGGCGGGACCTGGACAGTCCAGATCTGCCCGTGTGATGCGCGACACCTGGCGGGATCTGTACAGTCCAGATCTGCCCGTGTGATGCGCGACACCTGGCGGGATCTGGACGGCCCAGATCTGCCCGTGTGATGAGCGACACCTGGCGGGATCTGGACGGCCCAGATCTGCCCGTGCGATGCGCGACACCTGGCGGGATCTGGACGGCCCAGATCTACCCGTATGATGCGCGACACGTGGCGGGATCTGGACGGCCCAGATCTACGCGTACGATGCGCGACACCTGGCGGGATCTGGACGGCCCAGATCTTCCCGTCCGATGCGTGACATGTGGCGGGGTTTGGACCGGCTAGATCTGGCCATAAGATGCTCGACACGTGGCGAGATGTGGACGGTGAAATTTAACCATCGGATGGTCGACACGTGGCCGAATGATGGCCCAGATCTGGCCATATGGTGTGCGACACGTGGCGGGATGTGGACGGTCCAGATCTGGCCGTATGATTTGCGACAAGTGGTGGAATGAGACAGTTCAGATATGGCCATGCGATGTAGGACAAGTGGCGGGATGTGGACGGTCCAGATCTGGCCGTACGATTTGCGACAATTGGCCTGATGGGACGGTTGAGATTTGACTGTGGGATGCACGACAAGTGGCGGGACGTGGACGGCCCAGATCTGGCCGTATGATGCGCGAAAAGTGGCAAGACGCGGACGGCCAGATCTGGCCGTATGATGCGCGACAAGTGGCAAGACGCGGACGGCCAGATCTGGCCGTATGATGCGCGACAAGTGCAGGGACGCGGACGGCCCAGATCTGCCCGTATATTCGCGACAAGTGGCTGGATTTGGACGGCCGAGATCTGGCCGTAGGATGCACGACAAGTGGTGGGATTCGCACGGCCGAGATCTCGCCGTAGGATGGCCGACAAGTGGCGGGATTCGGACCACCGGGATCTGTCCGTAGGATGCGTGACAAGGGGCGGGATTCGGACGGCCGAGATCTGGCCGTAAGATGCGCGACAAGTGGCGAGATTCGGACGGCCAAGATCTAGCGGTAGGATGCGCGACAAGTGGCGGGATTCGGACGGCAAAGATTTGGCCGTGGGATGCGCGACAAGTGGCGGGATTCGGACAGCAAAGATTTGGCCGTGGGATGCGCGACAAGTGGCGGGATTCGGACAGCAAAGATTTGGCCGTGGGATGCGCGACAACTGGCGGGATTCAGACGGCAAGATCTGGCCGTAGGATGCGCGACAACTGGCGGAATTCGGACGGCCGAGATCTGGCCGTATGATGCGCGACAACTGGCGGAATTCGGACGGCCGAGATCTGGCCGTATGATGCGCGACAACTGGCGGGATTCGGACGGCCGAGATCTGGGCGTAGGATGCACGACAAGTGGCGGGCTGTTTACGGCCGAGATCTGGCCGTAGGATGCACGACAAGTGGCGGGCTGTTTACGGCCGAGATCTGGCCGTAGGATGCGCGACAAGTGGCGGGCTGTTGACGGCCGAGATCTGGCCGTAGGATGCGCGACAAGTGGCGGGCTGTTGACGGCCGAGATTTGGCCGTTGGATGCGCGACAAGTGGCGGGCTGTTGACGGCCGGGATTTGGCCGTTGGATGCGCAACAAGTGGCGGGCTGTTGACGGCCGGGATTTGGCCGTTGGATGCGCAACAAGTGGCGGGCTGTTGACGGCTGGGATTTGGCCGTAGGATGCGCGACAAGTGGCCGGCCGTTGACGGCTGGGATTTGGCCGTAGGATGCGCGACAAGTGGCCGCCCGTTGACGGCCGGGATTAGAATCCGCGACAAGTGGCGGGCCGTTGACGGCCGGGATTAGGATCCGCGACAAGTGGCGGGCCGTTGACGGCCGGGATTAGGATCCGCGACAAGTGGCGGGCTGTTCACGACCGGGATTAGGATCCGCGACAAGTGGCGGGCTGTTCACGGCCAGGATTTGGCCGTAGGATGCGCGACAAGTGGCGGGTGCTTGACGGTCGGGATTTGGCCGTTGGATGCACGATAAGTGGCGGGTGCTTGACGGCCGCGATTTGGCCGTTGGATCCGCGACAAGTGGCGGGTGGTTGACGGCCAGGATTTCGCCGTTGGATCCGCGACAAGTGGCGGGTGGTTGACGGCCGGGATTTCGCCGTTGGATCCGCGACAAGTGGCGGGTGGTTGACGGCCGGGATTTCGCCGTTGGATCCGCAACAAGTGGCGGGTGGTTGACGGCCGGGATTTCGCCGTTGGATCCGCAACAAGTGGCGGGTGGTTGACGGCCGAGATTTGGCCGTGGGATGCGCGACAAGTGGCGGGTGGTTGACGGCCGAGATTTGGCCGTGGGATGCGCGACAAGTGGCGGGTGGTTGACGGCCGAGATTTGGCCGTGGGATGCGCGACAAGTGGCGGGTGGTTGACGGCCGAGATTTGGCCGTGGGATGCGCGACAAGTGGCGGGTGGTTGACGGCCGAGATTTGGCCGTGGGATGCGCGACAAGTGGCGGGTGGTTGACGGCCGAGATTTGGCCGTGGGATGCGCGACAAGTGGCGGGTGGTTGACGGCCGAGATTTGGCCGTGGGATGCGCGACAAGTGGCGGGTGGTTGACGGCCGAGATTTGGCCGTGGGATGCGCGACAAGTGGCGGGTAGTTGACGGTCGAGATTTGGCCGTGGGATGCGCGACAAGTGCCGAGTGGTTGACGACCGAGATTTGGCCATGGGATGCGCGACAAGTGCCGAGTGGTTGACGACCGAGATTTGGCCATGGGATGCGCGACAAGTGCCGAGTGGTTGACGACCGAGATTTGGCCATGGGATGCGCGACAAGTGCCGAGTGGTTGACGACCGAGATTTGGCCATGGGATGCGCGACAAGTGCCGAGTGGTTGACGACCGAGATTTGGCCATGGGATGCGCGACAAGTGCCGAGTGGTTGACGACCGAGATTTGGCCATGGGATGCGCGACAAGTGCCGAGTGGTTGACGACCGAGATTTGGCCATGGGATGCGCGACAAGTGCCGAGTGGTTGACGACCTAGATTTGGCCATGGGATGCGCGACAAGTGGCGGGTGGTTGACGGCCGGGATTTGGCCGTAGGATGCGCGACAAGTGGCAGAGCAAATATCCGGCCGTAGGATGCGCGACAAGTGGCAGAGCAAATATCCGGCCGTAGGATGCGCGACAAGTGGCAGAGCAAATATCCGGCCGTAGGATGCGCGACAAGTGGAATGACACTTGACACTATCCAATCCGAGCATTGCAAGTGTGAAACGCCGCAATCTCAACAAATCAAAAATGTTCGGCATCTGTTATAACGCTGGCCGACTGCAATATTCCATCACGCCATGGAATGTAATGGACTATCGGCTTTTTCGCCGTTCGGAGACTTGGGTTCGCGCCACCATACAGTTCACAGGAATGCAGCTTCGACCATGATCTGCGTTCGGCGGAAGTTTACCCTAAAACGCAAAAGCCGAAACCTAATTTAGTTCTAACGCAGAGGGTGAATGAGTACTCCAACAAATCGTTCGCCCAGTTCAGGAATCACGATGGCTATGAGGGGTGTTGATGATGAGGTTTTCTCAAATAAAACAATGATATGCTTGCGGGAGGCAAAGGATCCGAGACCATTCCAGAACCCCTCAACATTCCAGGAACGGATTGAAGCTCGTAGAGAAAACTGTGACGACCTGCTCGATTCTTTGTAAGCATTTTGCTTCATGTTTTGCACTCGACTGTGACGACCTGCTCGATTCTTTGTAAGCATTTTGCTTCATGTTTTGCACTCGATTAAATATATATATTTATAACAATTTACACTTTAATGGATTGTAGATTTCTGTAGCATGATTTTTTAAAATCTAAATTCGAATTTCTGTGGTGTGGTGTGGTTTTTTAGAATCTAAAGCAGGAACAAGTTCAGGATGGATAACATTAACGACGTTGAGTATGTCGTTGGTATAGACATACCCGACGAAGAAAATGAAAATAAGACGATAGATGAGGAAGCAGCGGTATCTCCATCCCCACCCGAACCTGATCTCCCACCCGAACCTGAGATCAGGAATCCGCATCAGGAAGCCGGCGATCAGGTTCATGATAATGAAGGGGACGAGCACACAGAACAGTTCTGGAAAATATTGGCAACAATAATTGCAATAACAACTCTTTCCCCGGACTTCTTGGTATGATGGCAAAGATTCATCTGCTGCTGGCTGGATATTTAACATGCGAGGTGATGGGTCAATTACTGCTTCTAATTGTGTCTTTATACCACGTGTGGAAAGTTCCATCTTTCACCAAGGTTTGCGCAGTACTGGTTTCCCTCGTGGTAACAACAGTGGCAAACATCGTTTTCTTCTGCACAAAGTTTTAATAGCATTTTGCTTCATGTTTTGCTCTATTAAAACTTTGTGCAGAAGAAAACGATGTTTGCCACTGTTGTTACCACGAGGCAAACCAGTACTGCGCAAACCTTGGTGAAAGATGGAACTTTCCACACGTGGTATAAAGACACAATTAGAAGCAGTAATTGACCCATCACCTCGCATGTTAAATATCCAGCCAGCAGCAGATGAATCTTTGCCATCATACCAAGAAGTCCGGGGGAAAGAGTTGTTATTGCAATCATTGTTGCCAATATTTTCCAGAACTGTTCTGTGTGCTCGTCCCCTGCATTATCATGAACCTGATCGCCGGCTTCCTGATCCGGATTCCTGATCTCAGGTTCGGGTGGGAGATCAGGTTCGGGTGGGGATGGAGATACCGCTGCTTCCTCATCTATCGTCTTATTTTCATTTTCTTCGTCGGGTATGTCTATACCAACCACATAATCAACGTCGTTAATGTTATCCATCATGAACTTGTTCCTGCTTTAGATTCTAAAAAACCACACCACACCACAGAAATTCGAATTTAGATTTTAAAAAATCATGCTACAGAAATCTACAATCCATTAAAGTGTAAATTGTTATAAATATATTATATCAGTTCTAACGCAGAGGGTGAATGAGTACTCCAACAAATCGTTCGCCCAGTTCAAGAATCACGATGGCTATGAGGGGTGTTGATGATGAGGTTTTCTCAAATAAAACAATGATATGCTTGAGGGAGGCAAAGGATCCGAGACCATTCCAGAACCCCCCAACATTCCAGGAACGGATTGAAGCTCGTAGAGAAAACTGTGACGACCTGCTCGATTCTTTGTAAGCATTTTGCTTCATGTTTTGCACTCGACTGTGACGACCTGCTCGATTCTTTGTAAGCATTTTGCTTCATGTTTTGCACTCGACTGTGACGACCTGCTCGATTCTTTGTAAGCATTTTGCTTCATGTTTTGCACTCGACTGTGACGACCTGCTCGATTCTTTGTAAGCATTTTGCTTCATGTTTTGCACTCGACTGTGACGACCTGCTCGATTCTTTGTAAGCATTTTGCTTCATGTTTTGCACTCGATTAATGTAATAGATTCAATAGGATGATGTAATGGTTATTTTTTATTTTGCAGATGGCTCTCTTCAAGGCAGTTTGGAGAGCAGTTTCACCGAGAAAATCGAGGCACAGTAAACGTCAAAGCATCAATCTACCATACGAATCCCTTGTTCTCTGGGCAACTACAGCTGGGTTGCCCAGCGTTTTGTTCTTCGACGGCTTTGACCGACGTTTGTTGTTCGGATAAAACAGCCTGCAAAGATGCAGAATATTGAAAGGGGTTGTGGCGACTTGAATGTGCACAGAGACGTGCAGGCGAGTAATGTGCTACTGGATGCGAAGCTGGACGACCAATGGACAGAGACTTCGGCCTCGCTCAACTGTACAAGCACAGGAAGAATCCTCAGACGACCAACACTTCAAAGTACCTCGTCCTGAACTCAGGCGCGCCGGAAAGGCGACTACAAACCCCAGCTACGGTACTCTGACGGTACTCTGCTTCTAAGTCACCCGTGGAAGGAGGCCCATTGAGCCCAATGTGTTCGTAATCACTTGTTTTGTTTTAGGGGATTTGAAGTGGCGTGAGGGGAGCGCCTTCGTCGCTGTTTAATTAAATTTATTATTAATTTTTACAAACTAATATACATTTGCTTTTAGGACTTTTAGGAATATTTTCTCACCACTTTACTAACAATAATTTCAGAATAATTAATAATTTTTTAAAAAATTGAACTTTACATTATTAATTAAAAAATACTTAGAAATCTAAATTTGAATAGATATGTAATATTTATAAAATAAATCAATTTATTTAGAAATATTTAAAAAGATAATTTTTTTCAAATAAATTGGTTTTTTCAAAGTATTTAATAAATTTAAAATTAGGATCAATATTGTTTTCACTTAGATGATTTATTGTAAAATAACATGTTACTCAACTTTTTAAGCACTAGTTAATATTGATGGGCATTTAAAGAGTTCAATATGATATGTTGTGCTTTTGGTTCATTCGTTTTGTATAAGTTACAATCACCTAATGATATTCTTGATTGATAAGTTTACTAAAAATTGCATCTATAAATGTAGGCATCCTTTGGTGGTGGGTTTTCAAACCCGTGACAAATGACCCAATAAGTGACCCAATTGATCTTTTGGTTCATTCCTTTTGTATAAGTTATATTCACCTAATGATATTCTTGATTGATAAGTTTATTAAAATTTTCATCTATAATTGTAGGCATCCTTTGTTGGTGGGTTTTCGAAAGTGTGACAAGTGACCCAATTGATCTTTTGGTTTATTCTTTTTGTATAAGTTACATTTACCTAATGATATTCTTGATTGATAAGTTTACTAAAAATTTCATCTATAAATGTAGGCATCCTTTGGTGGTGGGTTTTCGAAAGTGTGACAAAGTGACCCAATGAGTGACCCAATTGATCTAGCTCTCTGATTTTAACCCACAATGGGCATTTAACTAGCTCAATATGTTGTGACTTTTGGGTCATTCCTTTTGTATAAGTTACATTGACCTAATGACATATTCTAGATTGATAAGCTTAAAATTTCATCCATAAATGTATGCATCACTTAAATTTAGCACGAACATTGCACCTACCATAATTGGTCGTGGGTTTTTGAGCCTCTGACAAGTGACCCAATTGATCTAGATCTAGCTCTTTGATTTGAGCCCACCATGAGCATTTAACTAGCTCAATATGTTGTGCCTTTTGGTTCATTCCTTTGGTATGAGATACATTGACCTAATGATATATTCTAGATTGATAAGCTTACTAAAAATTCCATCCATAAATGTAGCCATCACTTAAATTTAGCACAAACATTGCACCTACCATATTTGGGTGTGGGTTTTTGAACATATGACAAGTGACCCAATTGTTCTCAATGTCTCATTTTAGCCCACCGAATTTCATCTGCTATCCATGATATCTCTAGCTATGAATTCACAAATTGTGTACTTTTCATGCAATAACCAACTAAGGAAAACTTTGAATGAGCATATTGTTCATGTAATGTAGGTACCTCCACCTAAATCTATTCCAAGCACTCTTCACGTTCATACTACTTGGAACACCATGCACCATACATTAGGATGCCTCACAACCCCATCACCAATTTAACTTAAGATGCCCACAATGGGCCCCACTATGCATTAGGATGCCTCATAACCCTATCACCCATTTAACTTGACAACTCGCAATGGGCCTCCTTTTAGGCCCTCTCTATTGGGTTTTACAACAATTCACCTCACCACAAATTCTCACAATTCTCGATACAACTAGTTTTACTTCTCTAAAATTACTTGACATTACTTGAAGATGATTACATTAGACTTACGAATGTAGTGGCAGTCTCATTGACACAATCCAAATCTCCTTACAATAAAAACCACCAAGTCTACCAATTCTCATGATGAATATATTAAATATTAAAACAAAAACAAAAAAATTTATTAAATTATATATTTATATATAATTGGAAAAACTAAAATTTAAATTTATAGTGATAAACATTTTCCTATCTCTATAGTACCTCTGACATAGTAGCTTCCATTAAATTATTATCCAATTATAAAAATGATATTGATGAGATTGCAATATCATCAGTTCAACACTATATTGCCTTCCATAACTAAATGCAAAATGCGCCAAATGCTATCTTAAAAAAAACAAGAAAAAACTAGTAACAGTATGTAACTCGTACAAGTGATAACTATCTTAATAAAGATAGATTCAAGTCAGATTCTCTGCAGAGTTCACACTTAGCAAATCTACAAAAATGTAAAATAAACATAAATATAATTTCTCATTTCCAAATTCCTAATTGCTTACTCGAAGGTGTGCGCTGGAACCCGAGTCATAAATAAATAAATATATATCTATATATAAAACAACTTGACGAACGGCATCAAAAGTTAAAACATAAAAAAAAAAAAAGTTGAAACATAAAAAAAATATAAGAGTACTTCAATTTAAAACATAACATAAAAATAAATATAAGAGTACTTCTGACATGCCCGGCTAACTTCTTTAAAATTATTATGGATGAGATTGTATGATAAATATAAGAGTACTTCTGACATGCCCTGCTAACTTCTTTAAAATTATTATGGATGAGATTGTAAAATAAATACGAGTATAAAATGTCATTTTCAAATTCCCAATTGTTTACCCATAACGGTGTGCTGCAGCGCAAATCATTAAAGAAAAAAAAAATCTAGATTACAACATGACGAGTATTATCAAAATTCAAAACATAAAAATAAATATAACAATATTTAACTGTACAACACTATCACTCACGAGTATCTTAATGAGATAAACTCGAGTCATCAAGAAATGATGCTATTCACGCCTTCATGAACAGGGCAAGCTTTTAAGGCATTTCATTTATCAACCCTAACAAAGCACTAATCTAAGCAACTATTTCAATTGAAGAATCATGAGCTCGCTTGACGAATGCCTGCCAAGGCCCTCTAACTATGTGCTGCAGAACGAGTCATTAAAGAAAACATAATTAAGATTACAACTTAACGAGTATCACAATTCAAAACATAAAAATAAATAAATATAAGAAAAATATTTAACTGTACTATCACTCACGAGTATCTTAATAAGATAAACTCGAGTTATTAAGAAATGATGCGGATTACACCTTGCTGAACATAGCAAGCTTTTAAGGCTCCTCATTTATCAACCATAACACAAGGGCAAGCTTTTAAGGCTCCTCATTTATCAACCATGACACAAAGCACTAATCTAAGCAACTATTTCATCTGAAGAATCATGAACTCGCTTGTTGGCGATGGCGGCCTTGACAGTTCGGGATCTTGCGAAGAAAATGACTCTTAAAATGAAAGCCCCTTCCTGGACCTATTGCCCCCCGGGTCGTGTAGGAGTCGAGCTCGGGCAAATTAAGCTGAGCTTACACTGTTGATTTAAGAAGTCTCTAAGGAAAGGTGGGTTATAGCTTGCCTGTTCATCTATGCATCAAAGCAATCGAAACACCATCAGACCCAACCCATGTGGAAAAGAGCTTACCTGGCCCCCCGGAGGGACAAGCGCTTCGCATCTTTTCAAAATGGGAAGGTCGAGGAAGGAACTACTTGTCCGATGCGGAACAGATTAGACACCAAAATGAAGCTCCTTTCAGTGCGGCAATTAGCTCTTGTCGGGGCAGCTAGCCTACTATAATTAGGGGGCAGCAGCATGATGAAGCTATGGTTGGTGCAGCTAGAAGTGATTGTCTTGAGAAAGAGAACATCATTCCAATAAGAAGAGACAGGCCACCGGGGCATACCGATGCGCACGCAGGGAAGGAAAAGAGGAGCAGGCGGCACACCAGAAGCAGCCCGAACTACTGAATAAAAGAAATAGGTAGGGGGATCTCTTCTTCCGAGGAGAGGGTAAGGAGATTGGACACGGGAGGAGCTCGCCCCCCCTTCCGATCCGTCCAATATGAAGACGAAACAAAATCGGGCTTTGGACGAATGCCAACCGAGGACCAGTATCAAAATTAATAAGGATTACAACTTGACGACCAGTATTGTCGTAGTGAGATAAACTCGAGTCATTAAGAAATGATGCGGATTACACCTTGATGAACAGGCTAGCCCTTAAGGCTATTCATTTATCAACCATAACAAAGCACTAATCTAAGCAACTATTTCAGCTGAAGAATATCATGAGCTGGCTTGACGAATGCCTGCCCAGGACGTCGGTTGGACAATCGACCGCGTCGACCAAGCAACTGTAGGAGAAAAATAGTTAAAAGTAATACAAAATAATCAACCACATTCAAAATATAAATATATACAAAATAACGTGTATTCACTTCCACTCACCTTGGCATCCACACCATCGGGAATAATTCTGTTTTCTAACTTCCACTTCAAGTAGTCAGCTCTGGCATATTTGGTGAACCCCCCTAAAAGACGCATATGACATTGAATTATTATTTCTTGTAATTAGGTGTAAGAAGTTTACAAGTAATTGGTGGATTAGCATACCATTTTATGCTGATAATAATTATTTTGTCTTGTAATTAGGTGTAACAAATTTACAAGTAATTGGTGGATTAGCATACCATTTTCTGCAGACAAAAATTTTCTGCCAAAGAGGGAATTTGAACTTTGGCACGACGCAGAGTTTCTTGAGCATGATTTGTGTGGGTGTCCCTGCATTGTACTGAAAGGAGCACTTGGCCTATCGCCACACATGCACAAGTTCCCTGCAGTTTTCCAAACGCTCCAATCATTCCACTTTGAAGCCTGTCTACCAATGAAGGATCATCATTATTGTTCAACATAGTAAAAAAAATATCAATCCTTTTTAACAAGAGTGCTCAAAAGATAATTCACCTATTTTGATGATATTAAGAAGTCTAGGATTTCAGCAGTAATTTTTCATGTAATAACTTTCAAAATTTGTCTTCAGCATAATTTTTTACGCTGCCACTTCTGCTTATCACAGCACTTATCTTCCAAAAAATGAGCAGAAACGAGAGAAAATATATATATATTTATCTTCAAAACTAACTCTATCTACCTGTTCTATCTACAGGAATTTCAATTTTGTTGAGATGAAATTATTACTTTAAAGTTGGATGACTAAAAATCATCATTGAAGCGTAGAATTACATTATAAAACCACATATTTCATATTTGACCATGTATATGTATGATCAGGGAGATGTTGTCCATGTATGAAATTAAATAACAAAGTTACATATTCAGTGAATTATGCAACTTGAAAATTTCACAAAATAAACTGTTTAAGAGGAATAACATATGAAATCAAAAAGTAATGTCAGTTTACGAAAGACTAATAGTATAACTTAGGTGAGCTCAGAAACTTATTGCAAATGGCCTTCTATTAGAGGAATATGTCACCAGACAACAAAGAACTAACAAATAACCAGGAAGAACTAAAGAGATACCACCCATATTTAGAGCTAACAAACAACCAGGATATATATTGAGTGTAGTCTGCAGAGAAGCCCCATGTGTCCAGGTTATGACAATCGAAGCAAATATTTCTCTTGATACGAACTTTAAAAATTCAAGTTATATAGAGGTACTACACTAATAAATAATCAGGATATATATTGTGTAGTCTGCAGAGAAGCCCAATATTTCTCAGTTATAAAAGTCAAAGCCAAAAAAAAATCGTTGATATGGACTTCAAAAATTCAAATTATGCAGAAGGTACAACCAAACCCAACACGCAACAAAAGACCATTGTGATTTGATGAAAACACTTAATTGCAACTTGAGCACCTTTGACATTTCCCCAACAGAGAGATTCAACCAACTCAAGCTAAAGATTACAAAGAATTTGATAAATGTCGTGAATGCAGCAAGCCATGCAGGGACTATATGCTACACAGATTCATAAAAATCTCAATACCCAACCATAGAATAAGATGAGAAATGGGTGGAAAAATACCTGAATTACACCTTTTAAAGCTTCTGGGCATTTGAATTATGCATTAGATGTTGAAATTTCAAAGCAAAGCTATATTTTATATTCGATGGACTTTTCAGATGGTAGTTGTTTTAACAGGCTCTTCAGAGCCAAAAATTCTCTACATCAATTGATAAGAAAAACAATCGGAAAACAATCTCAAGAGGAAAACTGATGTGAACTCCCAAAGAAGTACTAAAACTGAAAAATAGTTTCTCTTCCCCCACTCCAATAGGCATCATCGTGGCATTGAGATAGTAGCCATAGCCAAAATAGGTTATGAGAAAACAATAGGTTATTTATTACTTTACACAAATGGAATATAATAACCATAGCAAAATAGAATCTATAAAAACATTAGGTTATCTTTTAGTTGCATTTTCACCTCAAACAATGTAACAACACTCAAATGGACCTTCTAATACTCATTTTGACACTTACACGAAAACTTGAACAGTCTACATTCCCTATTTCTTAATTAATAGTTGTGCACCTTGTCCCAAAACTTATATACAAGAATATCAAAGGCCCACAATGGAAGTATTTGGAATTGTTGCCACTCTCAGAAGACTAAATGACATTTTAGAAACTAAAAGTAAACTTTACACATGTTCCATTCTTGGAACATGCTCAAGCTAATCACATCCTTGATGTGTAAAACCACAATGTACAACATAGAATTGGGATCTCAATGATGAATGCTTTCCAAGTGAATCAATTCAATTCCCCCCTCCCCCTACCCCCAACAAATGATACACTACATTCTCTCTCATGTGGTGTATCATGCAGTTGTGGCCTGTTTGTTGAGAGGTCATTGTAATTTGCAAGAGGATGGAATTCCTATTATAAAAAAAGGGCTGCAACTGCCATTTTTTCTGGGGCCAGCCATGTATCTTGAGAAAAAAGCTAAAGCCCGATGTTTCTACCATAGGATGCTTCAACAAGCAATCATGCATTTTGGCAGTGCTTCTTATAGCTCTTTGTTTGGTTTTGTAATGTTAAATGAACTAATTGATCAAATTGCATGTACAGTATGCATGTAATCTTTTTATAATAAGTCTATTTAATGTTCAATTTTGAGATACAAAAAGTAAGCTTCTCTTGCCCCACTCCAATATAGGCACCATCATGACCCATTTTTTTACAGAATTGAGACATGGTAGCCATACCAAAAACAGGTCATGAGAAAAACTAGATTATATATTGCTTTACAAAATTGAAATACAATAACCATAGAAAAATAGGATCACTCATTTTAGCACCTACACAAAACCTTGAATAATTTACAGTGCCTACTTCTTATCTGGTAATTGTTTGGCACCTCTGCAAAATTTAAATTTTACGTTTACCATGTCCCACATTTTTACGCAAGAGCATCAAAGACACACAGTGGAGGTATTTGGAGTTGTTGCCACTCTTAGAAGACTAAATGACATTTTTAGAAACTATAAATGTAAACCTTGCACAGGTTCCAATCTTGGCACCTACTCAAGCTAATCATATCCTTCATGTGGAAAACCACAAAGTACAACATAGAATTGAGATCTTTTTGATGAAAGCTTTACAAGTGAATCAATTGGCTATGGTATTATCCCTTTTTGTTCTCAATCTTTAACCTCAAACAGATACAAGTTCAATGCCTGCCCTTCTTAGGTTGAGTTCACTAGACTGTTGCAAAATAAATCAAGTGTATGAACCATGATTATTGAATACTTGTAAACAACTAGTACAAGCTTCCTGAGCTCTGTGAGAAAATGTGTGCTTAATTAGTGAATAGTTATTCACCAACTTTAAATCCAAATAAGAAGGGAAACAACTGAGAAACTAGGGGGTAATAGAATGGAAGCTAACTAGCATTTCCCCATGAAACTAAAAGGGAATAGGATAGCAATAATTGATATTCCCACTATCACAAATTGTTTTGAGTTGTCCTAATAATTCACCTATGCCAAGATAATAACACAGGTTTGTACAAGCCCCACGTAGATGGAAGCTATACTATCATTTCACCAAAAATATATTGAAAGAAAATAAGGCAAGACTAATTGCCATTTGCCCTGTCACAAGTTATTCTGAATTGTTTTGACATTGCTTCATCACAATAATGACATGGGCTTGACAGGCCCTATGTTAAAATGGGCATGTCATGATGGCATATAGTTGGTGTTTGGAGCCTCCCATGAACCAAAACATATTTACCATTATCCATTGCCAAGAAAAGTTTTGTTAGCAAAATTAACCAAATCAGAAGTTTAAACTTCAAAGTTGGATAATAAGTAATGTTGCAACACGTGACTACAGCTCCATCTCAAAAATACAAAGAGTACTAGATCCTGAAACCCGCCCACACAATTCAATGGGTCACTTCTTTTTTTGGGGGCAATTTTGGAACCACTTTGTGAGGAACCCTCCCAAGCACTTCCAACATGCTCCTTTGATGCTCCCTAATGGTAATGTTAAATTCTTTAAGTAAAATGATGAAAATGAAAGATAATGGAGAATTCCAACCTCATTAGACTTATTATGGAGAAAATAATTCAAATTTCAGCACACTTAACAATTTTCAAAATTTCATGATCAATGGGATTGTGGCATTTCATTAGATTATATCATGTATGAGGGTATGTGATTGGCATTGAATCAGGAAACACAAAGCCCTATATGTACCCCAGTGTCAGTGTTGTTGATTGTTAAACTCTTTTGTCATGGCCTTAGCAAAAATATACCCTTCACTCAGGTCAAAATCATTGATGGGTCCTGTTAAGATTTTTCAAACATATTTTAAGGCTTGGATTAGGCGTTTTGATCAAAATTAGGCAATGTTGACTAATATCCCTAAACATATCAACGTAGAGGCAAATGTTAAGAGACAAGAAGAGAAGAATCTAGATTCTAAACGGTTGATGCTCGAATAATTAATTATTAATGTACCATAAATGTCATTTCTATGCTTTGATATATTTTGCAACTAATTTGGCATTCAGTTGTTTTTTATATAAACACAATGATGTATATATATATAGATGCTTAGCTTCTGAGGATTTTTGGAAAATGGCTCTTTTGACACTATACTTCCAAAAACCAAAGCACCTGCTTCGTCCCCGCTTCGTGCAACATTGCTACAAATAAGCCCACAACGCAAGCGCACAAGCATTACTTAACTCAAGGGACTTTTTTGTAAGGTCCAACCTTAAGCAAAGTATTCCCGTTTTCTAAGGCCTGATTTTCATTCCCCATGCCGTATAATCTGAAATAAAATCTAATTTATTGACAAGCAGTAGTTTAACGGCCAGTATCTGTGGTATGTTAACTGGAACCTGTAAAAGAAACCGACCTATGAACCATCCAATCGGGAGAGAATCCAATCCGCTTCTGCTCCGTTTTGGGCATTCTATTCACACTGGTTTGACGAACTGGTCTTCTATTCCCGTCCTTTTGTTGACAGGACTTGGGTATGTTGTTTTCTATTCTGGGTAAAAACTGTTACGCCTTGTCCTAAACATCAAGTCAATCTGGGTTCGCTGGGTTCACTGTTTGGCTTTGCGCTTTTAAATTCAGTATCAGTAGGTATTTTAGGAACAGGCCCCCTCATTGCTACTAGATTGTGTAATAAAACTTGCTGGAGTGGAAAGGGCAGTACTTCATTAAAGAATCTATAAGGTCAATCGATTACAAGAACATGATTGTTCAATAAAGAAACCCTGGGACTAGTAGAGGGATTTAAAGCAAGGATTTCAGACTATAAATAACAGAAACGCTATCTCTGGTTTCAAACATTAACAGAATAAAGCTCCACACAGTAGAGATATCGATTTAAACCCCGCACACTAGGGTTAGATTAATTTATTCCAGACTCTGGCCTTCAATAAAGAAAACCTAACGATGTGGTTTCAGATTTGAGCAGAATGAAAAACAGAGACTAAGACGGGTTGCTTTAACTCACCTATAGGCCCCGGCGCACGAAAGCGTGCTGTTAATACGGGGACATGTAATGGATTCACACGAACACGCAGATGGAACGCGTCCTTTCCGGCAAACTTGGCCATGTAGTTGTTACAAGCAATAAGGGCCGCTTCCAGCGCCTCGCTCGTTACATTTTCCAAGTGAACGCAGAAAGGAAACTCGTCCGCTGCTCTTTTCTTGGCACCAACATCGTATATGCGGATTTTGGAATATGGAACGACCCGAGAGTATCGAGATTTCGGGTAGGGTTTGTTCTTGATCTGACGATGACATCTCGCTGGACCTGCAAAACAAAACCCACGCAATTGAATCAAAAGCCTCGCAGTAAACATTCAGTAAGAAATCGCAATCATTCACTGAAAAATCGATTATGAGTTT
>APFE031443882.1:76581-87929 GCA_000404065.3 Pinus taeda
GCTACAACAATTAAATAAAAGAAACAACAACAATTATGTTGTTTTTCATGGAACATCTACTTATATAAGTTTTCCCTACCAAACTCAAAGGGAGCAATTTATCTTTTTCTACAAATAAGTTGCAATTTCTTCCTTTTAATATTACGGAACTCTTAAGGGTGGCATGATGGGAGAGGTCTTGTACAGCCCCAAAGGAAATCATGTTAAGAGGTATGCATGGGGATTGGGACAAATGAGAAACAATCACGCAGAAATGCATGGATTGTTGCAAGGTCTAATATTGGCCAAAACCACAAAAGTGTCCAACATTAGAATCTCGGGGGACTTGCTTATAGCACTTATGCAAAGGAATCTCGCATCGAGACAAGCATTTGGAGAGCATATTGAAGTGAATAAATGTTAGTAAAGATCATTAAAAAATGGTTATGCAATTTAACTATTAATTGCAATTTCTATTACATAAGGTCAAGTATGAACCCTCTCTATTTTGTGTTATATATGATTATGTTTGCCTTGAAGATATTTTGAGAGTTAACTAGTCCATATGTTTTCTTCTCTTATATTTTAGAAGTGAATATATTTCTAGGAAATTTTGACACTCTCTAACATGTATCGGTGACGAGCCCCAGTGTTGCAATAAGATGCTCCAACTGTTGGGTCTATCGACTTAAATTATCAACCTGGGGTTCATACAAACTTAGGAGGGGTAGACATTGTATGTGCAACAAACACCTTCCTCTTCATAGTTTGACTCCCTTTGATGCAAGTGCAAGAAGACAATGAAGAAATTTTAATTGAGCAAAGATCTAGGTAAGCCACCAATCCTAAGGTAAATAACAGTAAGCAAACTTATTCTACTTTTGTTAGAAAGTAAATGGAAGAAAGAACATTGATTCTATTTACAGAAATGTAAAGCATAATGGAAACTTAAGCAAATATAATCTATCTTGCTGGAAATGAAATCTATTCTATTTTGCAGGAAAGGAAAGTCCTAGATTATTCTTGCAAGAAGGAAATCACACTTTGTATGAAGTAAATTGCGGGAAGGAAATATAAACTAATTGCAAAAATCAACCTTCAAGATTCAAGCAATGTAAGAGATAAATGGAGACCTAACCAAGCCTCAACTCAACCAAAGTGGCCCGGTAGCATTCATAGGCTATAAATCAACTTCTACCATGAATTTAGTGTGAATTTGGGCAAGGGAGATCTCAAAACAAATTGTTACAGGATTGTTACTCCTCTAGATAACTTGTTGAATGCCCAAGCAAATCAAATGAAAATGATATGGGAAATTTTTTATTATTAAGTAGGATGTCCTAGGACTCTATTCCAAGTGGAATCACTCAAAAATACCCCAATTAACATGTGTTAAAAAAAGCAGAAATTACTACTTTAAAAACCATAAATTCTAGAACTAGTGAGCTAGTTAACCTACCAAATACCTAACCTAATCAAGTGAAAATTCTATGGGGTAAATTTTTTTATTAACTTGGATTTTTTTATGAAACAACTCAAGTGGAATCAACTCAAATGAAGATCATTAACACATTCTAAAAAACTAGCAGAAAATTACTTCTATTTTACTACAAGAGACTTGCAAAAAATCTAGATTTGTGAACTAGTAAACCAATCCAAGCAGCTCAATGATGAATATGACTTTTCAAAGTTGTTCTAAGGATGAATCATGCTTGTGACTCTGTAAATAACTTGAAAAGCAACTCACTTCAATCATTTAACCAATATAACTTACAACAAAAGAAGCGTGAATAGTAAATGCATAAATAAGAGATGCAAGTGAAAAAGACATTCAAAGAAGATAAAGAAATTGTACAATAGGGCTCTGAGGCTCCTAGGATGGCCAAGCCCAAGGATACTCAGAGTCCTATGAATGAAACCAAGCTTCATAAGCTAAAAATGGCACCAACCTTCATTATTTGAATCAATTCAAGTACATCCCTGTTAGAAATGAAAGTGGAAATGCTAAATAACAAGTTTTATCCACAAGAAGACTAAGAATTATATGCCTCTAGAGGAAAATTCGAATTAGTGCTTATATAAAGTGATGAGGAAGCATTCTCCTTGAAGGGAGGCAACTTTCCCCTCCAAAAACCCTCAAAAAGTGGATATAGTTCTCAACACTAAGAATTCGCATTAAATGATAAGGAACACATTCCTAGATTTTCTCAATCAGTGGAACTCCAGAATTTATCAATAATTTCATGAAATTTTGTTAATTTATTATCCAATCTTGATCCTCCTGTAACAAGGAGAAAGTCCCTAAATTAGCTCATCCTCAAAGTCTTCATAAATTTCCCAATGTTCTCACAATAATTCTAAAAAAATAAATAATATTAGGCACATAATATGCAATTATCTCTAGACATTCCTAAGAACATATTAAAGTTATGAAAACATTATCAAGTGTAGAAGGAGAGATTTAATATAGCCTTTATGTGCCTAGGAAAGGTTAGATGGGCCTTAATTTGTGTCTAATTTGGAGGCCCATCATTCCCCCTACTGAAATTGTCGCTCATCCTCTGAGCAACCTATCCAACTTCTTGCCCTGTTATTCTTCTTTTATGCCTCAAATTTATTTTCATGCAATTCCCTTCCTTAGCTCAATGGAATATGATTTGGATGGTTGCCTTCATTGGATGGCTTCCATGGACAAACTTGCCATGGTGGAAAGTTGTACCTACTTTTCCTGTAGCTACTCCCTTAGCCTATTGTTTTCTAATTGTAGTTGCTCTTTCATGACAAACTCCCTTAGCCTTATATCATTCAATTCCTTGCTCATTTCTTGCATTTTTTCCTCCATGAGGCCCACATCCTCTACTTTCTTGGATTTTGCAATTTTCATCCACTCATGAGTTCTACCTCTTTTTGTAATAAATTTGTAATAGGATCCAATACCAGACTGTGGAGTGGGCTCTTGGATTCATTATGGACCTTCTCCCTCCTCTTGAGTTGTTGTTGTCCCTTTCTGTAACACTTTTTCTTCATCCTTAGCAATTATTTTTTTGACCTGTAGCATTTATGTTTGCACCTTTGCCATTTCGTTTGAACACATTGTTCCCCAAGGCTCTAGTGGTTGTTCTACACAAAATTTGTCTTATTGTAGCACTCTAATAGCTTCCTGTAGCAACTATGTTCTTCCTATAGCAGTTTTGTTATGGTCTTGTAGCAGTTATGTTTTGGTCTTGGAGCACCTTGTTCTGATCCTGTAGTACAAAACCTGAATCATATAGGAAATAATATTTGCATGCCAAGAGGTGATGGGTCCACCTTTTATTTTTATTATTGTTTTTTTTGTTCATTGCATGCAAAATAACTTGAGAGTGCTTTGAGTTAACTGAGTTAGCCCCCAACTACTTTTTGACCTCCATGATAACATCCCACTTTTTAAAGTCTTTTTTCACTTTTGTCTCATTTATCTCCCACATGTGTGGTTGTCTTTCGGAGAAAAGTTAAGCGACTTGCTAGATAAGAATGGGGCTTCTTGTTATTAAGTTTGGTTATAAAAGATTTTTCCTTCTTACACTTTTAATGTTTTCTCAAGGTAAAATAGGTTCAAAGGGTGAGGTTAGAGAGTTGCATACCTATGCCTTAGCATAAGTGCTTTTTAGTGCAGGATGTTGTTGTAGTTGTGGAGGTTGCCTTTGATGATCCTGAAGCTGCATGTGATAATCTATTAGAGATCCTCTAGGTTTTCTTGTTGATTTTGTTGCTCTACTCATGAGATGTTATTGATGTGAGTGTTGTAGCTGATCATATGTCATTTCTAAACAGAGGTAAGGTTGTTGTGCATGTCTTCTGCAACTTCTTGAGAAAGATATGTATTTTTTATGTTCTCTTGCTAACTGATGTGTAGAGTCCAAAGATTGTCTTACCTTGACACCCCTTTTTGCCTATGTTTCCTCTATTTTCTTATACTTATCACCTAAATAATGCAATCGACACAAGGTTTTGTTAAAGGTAAGCAATAACATGTCTTCTTCTTCATGTTTGTCTATATACCCTATTGTTTTGTTAAAGAATGCATTTGGCTACGAAATTGGTCTGTTTCTGCAGCTAATCCAGATTTCTGGAGCTGCCTCCATTGTTTGCAAGGTTCAGAAGCTCCAGCTCAGCGAAGAAAGATACAGATGGATAAGGAATGGTCCCCTAGTGGATTCCTTCCTATTCCCTCAAACTAGTTCATCAAGACGATCGCAGGATATCACGGTCAAACCCCAAAGTCGACTACAAGATTGTCGTTGGGACAGAATCCGAGTTTCAACGAAACCTTATCGATTTCCTTTCGGAATAGCGAATCGAATGTTTACCGATATAGTTTAATTGAAATAAAGATATTTAGGCTTAAAATGCTCATACTTTTATGCCAAAGACTTATTATTAAAACTATGGTTGCACTGTGTTTTGGGTGCGTGTCGGATGATGTAATTTTTGAAAATGGTTTGTTAAGTTTCGTTTTGCAAGTAATAGACTTGGTTTTATGTTTGTATGCGTTGTGTTGATTGGAGATTGTGGACCGATTCATGGAGGGCCCCTACGACCAATAACAGGTCTTTAACCGATTGCAATTAGATTTCTTTCATTACTTGAATACTCTGTTTTTGTGTGAAGAAATGCAGTATGATGAGTTCACCAGTGAATCGTTATATGCATGAGCACTTCCCTTTGCTTTATACCTAGTTTAACTCTACTATTTCATTTGCTTTTTAACTGGTAGAGTATGGTTATTTCATTTGCTTCTTATCTAGTGTAGTCCAACTATGTTTACTTCATAACGTGGTTGATGTTCAAAATATCTTATTTGGATGAAATTGAATAAGTAAAAGTGTGAGAGTTTTCTCCTTATCAATTGAATTCAAACAATATTCCTTTGCAATTTGATAGAATAGATTTCTCTTGCAGTTAGTAAATTAGGGTTGGAGCATAAAAATTCAAGACAAAAATCCAAAACAGTCTAACACAAGTAAAATCTATAATCACTCTCATATCATCCATAAAATGATTCAATAGAGAATAACTCCTAAGAAATTAGTTGATAACTTTAGGGATTGATACATTAATATAATTAACGACACCATCTCCATACTAATCTTAAGTTTAGACTCTAACAAGAACATAACGACATAATAAATAACTTCTAGCACATATAGTGCACCTGTACTTCATCAATATACCTACCCTAGTTGATAATTTATGATTGATAATTTAAAGACATTAAATTGGCCAAACATTTTGGCGCCATTGTTGGGGAAGTACAAATAGAAGTTAAGAAAGAAAAACCAAAACATGATATGCGTAGGGATAGAGACTCTATAGGTAGATTTGTAGGGCAAGGAAGAAGTTTAATTCCCACAAATCCACTCACTTCACCACGATTTCAAGAATCCACTCCACCTACTCAAACCCAAATTCCATTTAGAGGTCGACAAAGGCTTCCTAAAATCTCAAGATCAGAAATCCAATCCAAGACTTCACCTACTTCCTTTACTGAAGTTGTAATTGAAGAAAATCCTACATCCCCAACTACAGGAGTAATTTTTCTATCCTCCACTAGTGAGCAAATTTTGGGAGAAAAATTAGAAGTTCCTAGTGAAGAAGAGGAACAGGAAACTTATTTTGAACAACCATTGATAGAGGAACCAGAAAGATTATAAGAACATTATATTAGTTCTGAAGAATCTATCATGGCTAAAGAAGGGGAAGGAGAGGTACACAATGTCCATGGCGAGGAAAATAGGATTGGAGGAGGTAGGGGTAGAGGTAGAGGTGGGGATAGGAACAAAGGAGGGGGTAGAGGCAGAGGAAACCAAGATCCTTCTGGATTTCCTATTCTTAATGAAGATACAATCCTCACAATGAAAAATATATCACCCTCAATTCTTCCTAATTTCCATGGAAAAATAAACAAAGACCCAGAGACATTTCTCTTCGAATTTGAAGTATTATGAAGATCATATGACTATCTGCATGATGCTCAAAAACTAAAATTGTTCCATGCTACATTAAAATACTCAGGATTAAAATGGTCATGAGTCTAAGAGCGCATTCTATAATGACATGGGTACAAATTGATCCAGATGGATATTGGTGGCCACCCGCCAAGTCCACTTGGACCCCCACCATTGTTTCTTTCAGTTTTTCAGTTTCCTTAATTGTAGCACAATTCACTATTTTCAGCCGCACCCACTTGGAATTCATTCCGGGATGCCATCAAGGAGCAGTACTACCCCGTCGGAAGCTATGAGAATCAATAAATAAAGTGGACCACGCTGCGACAGGGAAGGGACCAAGACGTGTCGAAGTTTACCAATATTTTCCATACCCTTCGCACAAAGTTGAGTATCAAGGATTCAAAGCAACATTTGATAATCAAATATTGCGGTTGCCTGCACAAGTACATCCAGGAAGAAATAGAATTCCTGAACATCTCCTCGCTCGGCACGGCATATCGATATGTCGTCAAGGTCGAGCAAAAGTTTAAACAGAAGAAGTGAGACTTTGGATCTGCGAATCCAAAGCAAGGGAAAGGTGCCCCCAAACTGCAGAACAAAGGACAAAGCCAAGGCGGGGCGGCCCAAGACAACCCGCCAAAGCTACAAGCAAAGAACAGTGCCAAGAAGCCGAAAAAGGACAGGGGAAAGTGGTGTGAGTTCCATAAGAGCTCCACTCACAACACAAGCGAGTGTCGGGCCAAGCAGTCACTGGTGGCTGAGCTAAAGGTTTCAGAATCAGATGCAATCCGACAAGGAGAATGAAAAAGGGAAGAAAATTATCAATGCGGAGACCAATGCCACCATTGCCACCCTGAAGATCCAGAAGGAGGAACCCGAAGATCCAAAGGAGGAGGAGCGTCTCTTCCACTCCCAGATGTGGGTAAAGGGCTCCCCGCTACAGTTCATTATCGGTAGCGGGAGCCAAAAGAACCTCATTTCGGCAAAGGTCAAGAAGTGTCTAGGCTTGCCGACCACAGCGCATCCACAACTGTACACCATCCGGTGGCTTCACCAAGGATGGGATCTTCGCGCGAGCCAGCAGTGTCGCCTTCCATACAACATCAAGCCCTTCACGAATGAGGTATTTTGTGACATTGCTCCCCTTGAAGTTTGTGATGTATTATTAGGACAACCATACTTGTGGAAGTGACATGTTGTGTATGAATCAAGGCCCTGTGTTGTTATTGTTACTTTGGGAAATAAGTTGTATAGGATACCGAAGGTAGCACCGCCTACTACCATCTCTTTGGTTACTGCAAAACAATGCAGTAAGCTCATTTCCAAAATCGAGAAATTTGTTTTCTTGATGATACGTCCTCAAGGAAAGAAGAAGACGGTGGCCACGACCTCTAGATAGGGCCCCTCCGCTCGACAACTACAAATGGACAAGGTAGTGGAGGAGTACGAGGACATCTTCACCTACCCTGCAGGGGTTCCTCTACACTGTCAGGTCAAGCGCTCCATCGATTTGACCCCAGGTGCGCCACTGCCCAATGGACCAATCTATCGGTGCTCCATTCTGGAGAACGATGAAATCAAGAGGCAGATTTAGGAGCTGCTACATAAAGGTCATATCCGTCCAAGTTCATCACCCTGTGGGAGCCCGATTGTGTTGGTACAGAGGAAGGATGGGACTTGGAGACTCTGTAAATAACAAAGTTAAGCGTAACGATCTCATACTTATTTGAGAATCACTATAAACCATTGTTTCCTCATGCCATTTATTGCATTATCATCTATTAGGTCATAGACACATTATCCATTCACATACAAGTAAAAACATGTTGAGAGACATACATAGTTGTTGTTATAAAATGTGCATATAACCAACATAATAGGAACAGAAATACAATAAACATATCAACCATCAAATCCATTAATACATCAGTACCTTTACACATGAAAATAAATGGAATGAATTTCTCATTAATGAATGCAATGAACCAACCGGAGATGGGACTACCATGTTCCACCTGACCGTAGAATGGCTGAGCCAAATCTCTCTTCAGCCATTCACCCCCATGCCATACTCCAAGCATGAATGTGGGATCTCATAAAACACATCAAACAAAACTCATCCAGGACTTCCAGAGGCCATCCACTTCAACCCATCAAATATTGATTCCACCTCAGGGTCGGATATAACCAAAACCATCATCAGATCAGTCTCTATCGCAACCATCTAGGGCTCCAGATTATTTCTTCAACCTGGCTACAGGACTAGTAACTCAACCCACAACTTTTATTGGGCTCCAGAACGCTTTTCCAACCAAGGCTACGAGACTAGTGACTCAACCCACCAAGGGCTCTAGAGCGTTTGTCCAACCCTGACTACGGGACTAGTAACTCAACCCAAGATGTTCTAGGGCTCTAGAGCATTTCTCCAACCAAGGCTATGGAACTAGTAACTCAACCCAAGCTAAGGAAATATGAGAACCAATAAAAAAAACAACAAGGAAATAAACCCACAATCACCATGGCTATCCAGGAAATGACAAAGGCTAGGTAATCCACTATCAACCAAGGCCATCCTTCATGCCTAATGACAAATCAAAACCAACAAACCACATGCATATGCCATGCATGCCAAAACTAGTGAAGAAACCATACATGCAGCTCGGTACCTGCAAGCAAATCTAATGTAGTTGTTGATGCTAATGCCTTCTTGCACTTTCCTACTCTTTATTTTGCCTTCTTTCTCCAAGAATCCAAGTATGCCACACCCTCCAAGAGTTCTCCAATAAAACTCTAAGTGCCTAAGAGCGTGAGAGAGAGAATAATGAGAGAGAGATCCAACACTGAATTGGCAAAAGGTTACCAACTGATCCTTAGAAGCCTTTTTACGAATGAGGCCTCTATTTTCTTCATTTTCCATTATTTTCCTTCATTTTCCTCCTCACATGCAACCTGTGACCTTTCACCTCCTTTCTATCCTAATTTCCATTATTTTCATAAATAAATGTGCCAAAATGCCTTTTAATGCCTTATCCATTGCCTTTGCCAATTTCCTTAGCCATAAAAAACCAAATGAACACCCCCTAGGATGTCTTGCCCAACATTCAACTTGGAATAAGTGTCTCAGGAATCTGTGGTTATTGTTTTTAACATTTATTACATGGAATTTTCATGAGGGATGTCACAAAACCCTCCCCCTTGGGGGACACCGTCCTCGGTGTTCAATCACACATATACCTCAATAACCTGCTGAAAGAAGACATACTACTTATGGAGCTTTATAACACAGCTCGATGCATTATTTACAATGAAATATCTGCTCAAGGCAAAACATCATGACAACATGACAACATACCGCATATGGGAGTTTTATAACACATCTCATTACGGTATTTACAGTGATCGTCCTGATGAGTGCCAACTCATATGACATCATAACATCATGGTAACATAACCATATGATAGCATATTAACATAACACCCTAACCGCATAGTGGAGCTTTATAACACACCTCGTTACAATATTTGCATCCATACACAAGTGTACATAATCATCAATATATATATATATATATATATATATAATATATATTAATATAGTATATATATATAATATTACCAACACCCACAAAACATATGCCAAATCATATATCAAACTATATCAACAACATATATAGGCATATATCAAAAACATCATATCAACCATCATAAAGCATATATCAATCACCATAAAGCATATACTAAACCAACATAAAGAAAATACTAAACCACCATGAAGCATATACCAAGGCATCATAAGCAAATACTAAACCACCATAAAACAATTACCAACCACCATAAGCAATCACCAAACCACCATATCAAAGTTGCTTTGCCTCAACTGGAAAACAAGGAAGGATACATAGCCCACATATGATCCACCATCTCCCATGTAGCTTCATCAAGCCTCCATTGCACTTTAACTTGCTTTATTTCTCGGTTCCGGAGCATGAGCACCTTTTTATGCAATATACAATGAGGCTCTGGCTGGAATTATCCATCTGGTCCCACCTGCAATATAGACTAGTCAATCACATGATCAACATCCTTAACATACTTCTTAGGCAAAGATACATGGAAAATATCGTGGACTTTCACTGTCGAAGGCAGTGAAAATCGATAGGATACTGGTCAAATCCTTTCAATAAAGTTGAAGGGTCCACAAAACATGGTGCCAGCTTGGCACATGAGCCAATCCACAAGGAGCTCTTCTTCAGTTTGATGCGCAAGTAAACATGTTCCCCAACCTGGAAATCCTTGAACAACCTGTCCTTGTCTGCATAACTCTTCTGCCTATGATGTGATGCCTTGAGATTCTTCTTGATCACCTGCATCTCTTGTTCCATGTCTGCCAACATATCAGATCCAATCAATACTTTGCTAACTGGATCACTCCAACTAATGGGAGTGTTACAAATCTTCTCATATAATGCCTCAAAAGGACTCATCCTCAGTGACCACTGATAACTGTTGTTGTATGCAAAATCGACCAAAGGGAAATATTCTTCCCACTTCCTCTGTTGATGCATTACATACATCGTCAACATGTCCTCTAATATCCTGTTGACCCTCTTTGTCTGTTCATCTGTCTGTGAATTGTAAGATGTGATGAAGGCCAACTCTGTGCCCAAACTCGCAAATAACTCCTTCCAAAACTTCGAAGTGAACTTTGCATCCCTGTCTGACATAATATTCTTCATAACAACATGTAGCCTAACATGTCTCTGATAAATACCTGTGCCACATCACTAGCTAAGAATGTAGACTTCACTGGAATGGAGTGTGCAACCTTTGTTAACCTGTCCACAATGAGCATGATCGAGTCATGCTACTTCACTGTCTTTGGCGACCCTGTGATGAAATCCATGGAATTAACCTCCCATTTCCATTTTGAAATCGCGATCAATTGTAGCAGCCCCCTGGATGTTTTCACTTTGCCTTCACTCGCTGACAATGGAAACAACTAGCCATAAACTCTGCTACATCCCTCTTCAAGTTTGGCCAATAATAAGGTCTCTTCACTATGGTTAGTGTCTTCTGGTAACTTGGGTGTGTTGGAAATAATACTAAGAGGGGGGGTGAATTAGTATTATCAAGTCAATTATTTTATTTTTCAAACACAGATCATATATGCTACTTCAGTTAGTGAAAACCGCGTATATACGCAACTACAGATAAGGAAACCCACGTATACCATGCAGACTTTTAATTTAATTTATCTTACAGATGTTGATCATTAATCTATGTATCAGAATCAAATAAACAGTTACCAAAAATAGTGAAATAGAGCAAAAGACAATCACACACAAGAACACAAGATATAAGGTGGAAACCCAATGTGGG
>APFE031443888.1:0-11329 GCA_000404065.3 Pinus taeda
CTCATTCCATGTGAATTAGAAGTCCAATATCACATTTAAGCCTTTAATAATTTTTCAAGAATCATAACACAAAAAGAAAAATTTTCTTGTATATTAATAAAAATAAATATTCACACTGTCATATGTCACATCACTTGATGCACTTTGAATTGTTAGGGGCAATTGAATATTCAATTAAGGTCATAATATAAATTTACCAATGCTTATTACAATTCAATTTTGTAATTAGAGGAAACATAAGCACCTTCAAAAAGACATATTTAACATGTTTAAAAACGAAATTTATATTTTTTTAAATAATTGTCTTTGCTTTGAAAATTAATTTATTAAATTAAACACAAACATAAATCAATGGATAAAAATTCAACTCCATGTTTTTTATTTTTTGACAATATATTTGATTAAAATATTTGCAAACAAATTAAATTGAACATTAAGTGAGTTAGAATATAATATTGAACTTTTTTCTCGTTTTTCGTAAATTATGATATTATGTATCTGTAAAATCATGACACAAAATGGAAAAAAATAACACAACAAATAAACCCATATTAAAAAATAAAAAACACATTTTAACATTATATCTTTACAAAGCATCAATTTCTAGCTAATTATTTTCTAAAGTACATAATTTCTTGCAAATTATGATAAATGTTTTGTGGTGTACTTTTTTAAATGTATTGAGCAGTTGTGCTTGCAAAAAAATTATTATCATAATCATTTGTGATATTATAGTTATTTTTATTATTCAAATATATGTTAATTGATAAATGTTATGATCATTTTTAGAAATAAATGAGATGTTATTAAATTGAATATGAATTTGCACATAAAATAATTTAATACCCAAATTCAACTCATTTAAAGCGTAATTGTTATATATGATCATTATGTATAGGTAAATCCATTATATATGCACAAACACAAACATATACAAAAAAATAAAATATAATCACAAACATTTGAAACTCTACCATAAAACGTAAAATTGTAATTAATTATAAGAATATATTAATTTAAAATAATTGTAATTTTAAAATACACACATTGAATAGTGGTGGTTACAAAAAAAATAAAAAATCATTCATGATGTCATGGTCATTGACCAAAATAAGTGAACTTTTATTAAATTGAGCATAGATAAGATATGCAAGCATTCAATTCATTTGAAGTGTAATTCTCGCATTGGATACTATGCATTCTTAAAATCATCATATAATTTATTTGTATCAAGTTATTCTAATAAAAGTTTTTTATGCTTCAGAATTTATAGACATACAAACACAGAAACAAACCAATACATTACGTAAAATAAAAACACAAACATCTAAAATTCTACCATCACAAAACATGGATTTGTTACCAATTAACAATATATATTGGTTAAAAATACTTCTCAAAGATGCATTGAATAGTGATACTTACAAAAAAGCCATTACCATTATGATGTTATGGTCATTTGAAAAAATAAATAAAATTTTGTTAAACTAATTGCTAATTTGAACATGTATAGTTTAATACACATTCAATTAATTGGGACTATAATTCTTACATATTATATTTTATGTGTGTAAATCATCATAGAGGTGATTTGTATCAAGTCAATAGAAAATTTGGGCAATGGACTTCCATATGGGATATTCTAATGAAATAATTTCTTTTGTTCTAAAATTATACACATAACAAGAGCATAAAGAGACAAACACATACATTTCATAAAATAAAAACACAAACATTTAGAATTTTATCATTATAAAACATCAACCTATAGCTAATTATAAAAAACATAGTAATTAAAAACACTTATAAAGAATATTACTTATAAAGAATATTGTGCATTCAATAGTGGTGCTTATAAAAATTCAAGTTCATTAATGATGTTGAAAAAAGAAGATTTTATCAAATTAAACAACAATTTAAAGATTAATAAGTTAATTCGCACGTTCTACTCATTCTAAAAGTAATTATTGTATATCATACTACATAAGTGTCAAAATATTATACCCAAACGAACAATCACAGGCAAACAAAAGTGCAAGAAAAATACATAGCATAAAATAAAACCACATACATTTTAAATTCTATCATGAGAAAACATCGATTTGTAAATAAATTTTTAAATTTTATGTTTATTATGTTTGATATATTTTTAGTTTTACATTGAATGATTGTGGTTAAAAAGATATGCATGCTCATAGTCACCTGTGATGTTCCGATTATTTGTATTTTTTAAAAGTATATATTGATTAAAAGAAATCATGAAAACTTGTGATTTTGAAACATAAAAAAACTAGTGATGATTCTTGCAAGGAAAATACATAGTCATTATTACTTGTGGTATTTTCATGGTCATTTGTATCTATAAAATTTATTGACTAAATATATTTGTGAAATTTGATTTTATACTAAATAGATTTGACAAGGTATAAACTTCACCCATTTTGTACCATAAAAAATTAATTAATTAATACACTAATTATGAACTTACAATCATTGAATTAAATAAAAAAAATTATTGAAATGTAAGTTAAGAATATATTAATTAAAAAATCAAATTAAATATTGAAAGGGGAACTGTGTCAAGAGGATGGACTTGGTGTGATGGCTAGGGTTTCTTAGTGTTTTCTCTTTCCTTATGTGGATGGGTTTCGTCAGACATCAAATCCACCTTCTACGTGATCGCTAGGGAATGATCTCACTCTCGCGGGTCTAATAATGGAGTTTTTGAATGGATTCAATATTGGTTTCAATCTCCTGCATGGGGATGGAGACTGACAGCCTGGGCCATCGGTAGGATCATTCACAAGATTTTCGATGCAGAGTATCTTCTTACCCTGTACATACACAATGTCATAGATAGAAGTGAAGGACGTCCCATTCATGAGTTGGGAATGGACCTGTGTAGGATTAAGGCGAGTATGGACCATAAATCTTATAACTTAAGCAATGTATTTTGGTAGAAATCACATAAGAGAAAGTTTTGGCTGACACATTTCGAACGAGCAAGTGTGGTTCATCATAAGTACCAAAATGATGAACTAGACTTGTTGGTTGAAAACACATGGGCCAAAAATTTCTCTTATGTGATTTCTACTGAAATATTTTTCTTAATTTAGTATGGATCGCAGAAGCCTAAATGCAAAAATGTTATAATTATCTGCTCTTAGTCACAATAGAACTATTGATCAGATCTGAAGGAAAAATCTTGTCTAGAGAAGTGAATGTTCCACCTCAAACACATCATTTCATAGGTCTGTTGTTAAATATCCCAGATCTAGATATTCCCAGTCCCCTAAGTACATCAGGTTGTCGAAATGGAGGAGTAATGTTAGATATGGAGAGTCTGCTTCACATTTTTCCATATCAGAATTTTCCTCCAGCAAAGTGGGTGGTTTCGCTGGTTTGGCCATCGCTTATGAATTTAATACTACCATATAAGCCCCTCTCACTCTTTGCATATCCACACTTATTCATTGATTCGACTGAAGATCTGTGTGACTGTCAAGTATGGGTACTTTATCTGGTAGCCTTCCAATTTTTTATCAAATCCCCACATGGAAAATCAATATTATTTTGGTTTCGGGACATAGAGAACATCAAACAATTAAAGCACAATATCATGCACACTATAGGTATCCCGATGCTCCTACAAAGTCTAATGTTCAGAGGAAAATCCATGCAGGAAGATGTGATGTTACAAGATTATAACATCCTCCCATCATCCACCATCATATTAAACTGGAGGCTTCGAGGAGGATCACCTCGACCAAGAAATTCAAACGCCACACAGGGAGTGTCGAGATCTAGTATTCACAAAGGAGCATAATCAAATCAAGGGTAAGAAAATGGAGACTTTTAGTTCATAGATATCCTCCAATCCAAATTTGTTGCCTCAACAACACTAGATAAGAAACACAATATACCCAACTCTTACATAGTGGAACAACTGAATCAAATCCAACTAATGATTGTAAATCTACCATAAACAAATGATTTATGCACACAATATGAATCTCAAGAAGTATTATGAAAATTCAATAGTTTTTTGCCAAAATCAGTGGATCATTTCCATTGGATATTCACAAATTGTACAATAAATTGTGAGATGCAGCTTTGCTCCAGGGGCTTTTTCATAGTAAAATTTACATCGTGAGAGGATTGTGAATCTATATTGCAAGAGGATCCATGGTTTTGGGGCTCTGTGGGACTTTTTGTCACCCCTTAGCTCCTAGATTTCAATGCCAATATAATGTTAGTATCTTGAATGTCAGTTTGTGTTAGATTGTATAATGTACGTTATATTTTTGGCTCTAGAAAGTGATAGAATCCATTGGGAACATATTATGGTGATATATAAAGAAAGATACCCAAAAATTTGAGCAATAAATCTACACAATCGCCATAATTTATGTGGAGGTAGAATTAAACAAAGGATTGTCGGATCATATTTTGTTGACACACAACAAGAAATGCTTGACACAGTTCCTAGATTTTTGGAACACAACATTTAGATGTCGAATAAGCCAACAAATGGGAAATCCACAAAATTCATTCCCTGATGTCAAGAAAGTGCCTCAAAGGAAGAATAAAATAAGAAAGTAACCGAAGGGATGGAAATTTCCATAGAATTTTCCTGATGAAGAAGAGGATTATGAAGAAGTGGATCCTCCTACCAATGAAGAAGACCAAAATACACAAGAAAATGTAGAAAATGGGAGCCTTAATCATCAAGTTTCAGGAATTCGACCAAACACATCGAGGTAGGAGATGGGATTCATTATAGAAATGGAGACAAGGGACTCAAATTTTCATCATGTATCTGAAAGTTTGGATTCAGATAAGGTGTAGTTCCCACTCTAGTTTCTTGACTCTAATATGACATTATCTTACATACTTTAGTCTATGAGTAACTCAGGCTGAGGATCCAAAAACGTGACTCTATTATCAGTGAATGTGATGGCTATGTATGTTCTCTATTAATATTATGATTACGATATAATTAATCGTTATGTGTACTCTCTATGAATATCATGATGGTGATAGTAGTAAAGGATATACATGTTTCTATTGATGTTATAATGATGATAGCTTTGATCTATATGTATGGTTCCATTAAATTTATGATGATGCTAGTCTTGATGGAGGTATCCCCTGTGTTAGCTACTTAAATTACTCACATCTAAAACCAGATAGCAACCCTTAACTTCTTGCATGCTTTTCTGCCAATTGGATAGTATTGCAACGCTCCACTTTATCCATGATTTTTTACCAGTTAGTTAATATTTCTTTTCTGAATTTGTCAATTGGTCGGTTATAGATACTCATGGGTTTTTTTTTTTTACTATAATTTTATTCTCATGCTTTCTCAATTTGTTTTGAATTTAATGATCTTTTGCTTTTCTAAATGTGTCAATTGGTCCGTTATAGATTCTCATGTTTTTTTAAATTTGTTTTTTACTTTGATGATTTTTATTCTCATGTTTTCTCAATTTGTTTTGAATTTAATGATATTTTAATTTTTGCTTTTTAAAAAAAAAACATATGATTTATTACTAATTTACTATCAATAATCTATTCATATTTGTTTTTAAATTTAATTATATCATGTTATTTTATTTTATTTTTTTAGTTTAATTGGTACTAAGTTACAAATAAATAATTTTATTTTTATGTATTTAATTATTTTTATTAACATTTTCTTTGAACAAATATGATGTAATATCTATTAACTCTAATTTGTTTCATTATTTTTAAATTACATTGCATTTTCTAATTTTATTTAGTGTTTATTTTTTTCAATATTTAGTACATTACTATATATTACAAATTTTATTAGATATTATTATTTATTTATTTATTAAAAATGAACACATATAAAATTATGTATATGTTTATGTTTTGCTCAAAATCATATATTATTAAGTACATCTACATGTAACATGGAAAATTTAGTTTAAAATATATAGTGAGCTCCTAATATAGTAATGTTTGAGTGTACATTTTTGTTTTATTTTTTTAACTTATAATGTTTTAAAATTGTGAAATATACTTAACATCATGAAAATGCGTGTGTGTGTGTGTATATATATAAAATCTGGATTTTGATGTTTATATTTTTCTCAAAAACATATGATATTAAGTTTGTCTACATGTAACATGGAAGATTTAGTTTATAAAATATGGTGGGCTCCTAATATAGCAATGTATGAGTATACCTTTCTATTTTATTTTTTTCACTTATAATGTTTAAAAATTGAGAAATATTAACACCATGAAAATGCAAATGTTTGACATATTTATGCGACGTTTAGATGCATTTATATTTTTTATTCTTTTATGCAATATCTAATTTTCTTTTGCAAAATTAAAGTTATTTTTTTTGGTAATATATGCATTGTTTTTGTTTACATGAATTTATAATAAAAACTCATAACTAATTAGTTATAAATGTGTCTGAGTATTTTTTTTAATATATACTTCTTTGCTTATATAATTTTAGGGTACCCACTATTGTACTGCGATTGTCATCTATGACAAAGATTTATATATTTTATTTATAATATATCATGGTATTTTAAATTTTTTCTTTTAAGAGTTTGAAATTTATAATTAAAAAGGTGTAATAATCTAGTATTAAGATGTGACGTGTTTATGTCTATATATATATATATATATATGTGTGTGTGTGTGTGTGTGTGTAATTTTGTGCCCATGATAATGTAACTAAGGATTATATTGATGACTGTTTCATAGAGATGTTACTAAACAATTTTTTATAATGTCACTATTACCAGGATAGAACAGGTGGGTTAGTTTTGAATTTATCTTACTAAAAATATTCCATGTGTAGCTAAATTGATGCATTTGATAGATTGATATTTATTTACTTGCCATCCATTGAAATTGAAATTACTCTTGTGAGGTCAAGATGAAATCATAGTAGATTGGTCTAAATTCTGCTTTTTTTATGTTGTGAAATATTTATAGGTCAATTTAGCCATTATATTTAGATGGGCTTGATATCCACAATTTTGTATTAGTTATAATTGAAAGGAGGGAATAATCCATTTTATTGGGGTGGGCTTAGTATCCGCACTTTTGTAGTGGTTAACATTCAAGGGAGGGAAGTTCTGTGATGGGTCAATTTATGCCTCATGTCAAGAAAAGCATCAAGATAGATTTAGAAATATTTGTCTCTATGTAACCACATTGTAACATATGAGCCTTAAATCTACATTGATATGCAATTGTATTCAACTATCCTAATGATGCTTGTATAGGAAACTAAACACAAATGGGTTAAAATATCCAGATTATTTGGATGTGGGGAGTTTACTACTAAAAATCACCAAAGGAAAGATAAAAACACATAAAGAAGCATTTTCTTAAAATAAAGAGAATTGTTCTAGCTACATTGCATGGACCAATCTACCATTTTACAAAATCAGATCTAAATCTATAGCCTTTTTAGTTACAATACCATGGTTAATTACCATTAGAAGGTACCATCGGTAATTACCATGAGAAGATACCATGGGTGGAAGTGATTTTCCATTTAGATTATTCCTCCATCCTTAGGAAGAAATGGTCCCCATTGTGTAACTTCCCTCATGAGAATATTTTGTTGAACATGAGCCAATGAAGAGAAGGGCTTTATGTAGTTGAACCATAACAACAAGTTTGTGGATGACCCATAATCATGATGAAAGAAGACCTAAAGATAGAGATACATTGTAATGATTATGAGACAATTATGATACTGGCAATGTGTGGGCTAGGAAATGTACTTCGATGGAAAGGTTTTCATGTTGTTCACCCATAACCGTGGGTTTGTGAATGACCTATAGCAATGATGGATGGATATTTGACGATAGAAATACTGTATAATGCTTGTGATCCAACTCTGATGTTGACAATATACAACCAAGCAAATGGAATTTAGTGACAAGGTTTTTCTGTGGTTGACCCCTAACTATGATGATATAGTTCACTTTCTAGTATTCCTCGTAGAAATCTATATGTGCAAAGGCTTCCCCCGAGTTCTGAAGTTTCAAATTTGTGATTCCCGTTGTTGTGATTTGATAGTCCAACCATGGCACTACCTTGGCATTAGAAGGGATATGTATTGGAAATAATACTGAGAGTGGGGGGGGTGGTGAATCAGTATTATCAAATCAATAAAACGTTTTCATTTCCATACTTAGATACATATACGCTACTTCAATTAAGGTAACCCGCGTGTATACGCAACTGTGTCTTATGATTCAATTAATCCATTAGACGTCGGTATTTAGTTAGTGCATCAGAACTTCTTTAACCATATGTATAGTAAGCAGGTGCAGTAAAATAGAACAGATCATCACACACAAGAAGCACACATTAACACCATGATATAAGGTGGAAACCCAACGTGGGTGAAATCCACATGCTGCAAGTTGTCTCTATCTTCTTTTAATAAGAAACTTCTTTTACAATAGTTCTGCACTTGTGCAGTCTTATACCAGTACGCAAGCTTCTACCTCTAGAAGGCTACAACCTTCTCTCGTTCTCTAGATTCTCCTGGAAGGGAGCTACAACCCCCTTAGCTCTTGTACTAGCTGATCCACTTACTAGTAAGTAGGTGCTGGCCTACTGAAATGCTCCAACCTTTAATCGTTCTCCAGCTGCTACTGGAAGGGAGCTAACACCCCCTTTGCTCTTGTACTAGTTGATGTACTAGTACGTAGGCGCTGACCTACAATCTCTTTTCATCCTCTAGGGACCACATTTCATACATTTTCAGACTGGATACTCCTCAAGCAGAACACTAAAATCTGAAGGCCATGTTTCATACAATTTTCATACTGGACCCATTAATATCTTTGAAGCCAAAAATAATCAATAGTAGCATCATCAATTTTTGAATCACTGAAACACTGAAACCCTATCAACAACACAGTCACCAGAACACAGAGCATACAATAGAACTCTGTAACAACAATCATACCCAACTGCAACTTCAAACATCATACTTCATTATCTATACGCTACTACGATGAATCAAACCCATGTATATACGCACTTTCTCCAAATCCAACCTGCGTACATATCTATACATATTCAATCATGACTTTGCGGCTGTTTCAGATGTCAGTCATACCCAGATCATAACATGCGTACAATAAAACATGCATCAATAATTCAGATCTAGTCTATCCATAATCAAACCATATAAAGATGATTCATTCTAAACCATTTGATCCTGATCTATCCTTAGATCTTGTTCTCCATCAACTGGTGAGATTCCTCCGTAGCTCAGATCAAGCAATGCATCATGAACCCATTGTCTACATACTGGATCTCACACTTCATCAGATATTCAAGACTTTCTCTATCTCCTTGCATAATGATCTTCTTTTCCTTTTATAGTCTTAGGCCTTTCACAATACCACGGTCCAAAACAATAAAAAATCAATACCATGGACCCAATACTAGGGATCATCACTCTTGATGAGATACCATGGTCCAAAACCATAGGTTGAAGTACCAAGGACTAAATACCACAGACCAAAAATAAGTTCTCCCGCATGTACGTCCCTTTCCGTGCACGAATGTGCATGCATACGCATACGCGACTCGATAATGTCTAACATGCGTGTATATGCGGCTTTGTTTGGACCAACCTGCATATACGCTATTTTCATTCATAGAACTTGCATGTATACGCACCTTCTCTTCACTAAAACTGCATACAAATCTATAAAGGATAATTCACTCTTTCAAACATTCTTGTAGTCTGATGATAAATTCCTTGCTACTGACCTGCTGCACTATGATCTTTCATCTGTGTGATTTGCCATCAAGGACAACACTTGTCTCATAATTCCAACAATCTCCCCCCTTGGACTTGATGGAAAAGCTAACTTGTCATACTGAGAACCGTCATCTAATTCCTTTGAGTTGTCCAGCATCCCATGCATTCAGTCACATCTGATATCTCTTTTGTAGATTCATCTAGTTATAAATAAGTGAGATGTTCTTCTACGAGTGGGTTTCCATCAAGTACAACACATGCATCATAATGCCAACAATCTCTCCCTTTGGACTTGATGGCAACAACACCAAATCACTCTCCCCCTTTGACATCAAGAGCAAAGGGCAGACCAAGATAATTTCTTTCCTTGATAATCATTCTGCTGAGCATACTCCCCCTGAGTATCTGTAGATAGCAAGAAGCTAACGTAGAGTTAATTGTGGTGCAAAAAAATTAACTCAAAGTATCACTCAGAATAGCCTTTTGTTGTAACATTTTCCAATATCTTCATCAACATTTTAGTAGTTGGATCCGTTGTTGGCCTAAGGATTCGAGGCTCGCAAGGTGTTGAGAAAGCTTAAAGCGACATGCTTGTAAGTAATGCACGCCACATATTTTTATTTTGTCTTCGAGCTTAGAATAGTGATTCGAGAGGAAGAAATAAAAGAGTTTATAATTGCACTGTTTAATAAGGAGGACAAGGGAGGCATACTTTAAGACTAGACTTCGATTCGAATATCATTATCCCACCCATTCATCAAGGCACATCTATCTACTGATCGCAAGGCAACATTAGCAAGCCTCGAGTGCACCCATATTGGCCCACAAACATAACTGGAACATATAGTCCAATAGTCAAAATTGTGCCCATCTAGGTACCGAGGAAGAGACATAGTAAAAGAGGATCCTATTTACGATAAGAAATGAAAAAATAAATGGGAATTTCTTGCTATACTCTCCAGGTGAAAGGTGGAGATTATTCTTACTATACTCTTCATGGGATAGGTGGACCATATTCTACTAGAAGATTAGTTTATGATACAAGTGCTGAAGACATCAAACATCTAACTTTTCTAAGACATAGTAGAAGAGGATCCTATTTATGATGAAAAATGAAAAAATAAATGGGAATTTCTTGCTATACTCTCTGGGTGAAAGGTGGACTGTTATGAAACCAGCTCAAGAAAAGATAGAAAAGATAGATCAACGCCTTAGAATTTAGACTCTTCGAGGGGGCAACCTCCTTTACATTACATAAATGAACAATTATTGGATGATACAAATGAAAATACCTCCTTTCTATATATAGGAGTCTAAGGGGTCATAATGTAATCAGAGCCAACATAACAATAATAATGTAAGGGCACAATAGTAACAATGGTCAGCTTCTATGGGGCACAATAGTGACAATATGGGCACTACATGGCTACATCAATATAATAAGGGGGTTGTACTAATAACAATAAGGGGTTACACTAGTAGTATAGGGGCCTAACATGCCCCTCTCCTTCAAAAAGTGTTGTCCTCAACGCTTGA
>APFE031443898.1:0-10919 GCA_000404065.3 Pinus taeda
AAATTTAAATTTAAATAAAGTTATAATTTAGTTAATTTTTACCCTTTTTAAAATTTTCTCAACTTGAGATGATATATGACGAAGTAAGTGTTTGAGGCTTATTGTGGATTGATGTGAATGGACATTTACCATCCATTTGAATTATATGGTTACCTTAGTTATTTATGAGGTATATTTTAATTTGTTTACATAGGGTTTAATTCTCATTAGATTTTAAAATTTAAACTTTACGACTAGAGATTTCATTTATGTTAACTTTAATTATTACATGTTTCAAACTCAAACATCATACAAAGAAACTTGATTTGTATAGAGTTTAGTTTTCAGTAGGCTTCAAACTTCACAGAGAGATTGAAAATTAGAACCATCACATCATCCAGATTAAAGTTAATTAATATAAAAGCTTAATATTACTCACCATACAAAATGACTCACCAACTAAGATGTTGCAACACATAATTAGTTTTGATATAACACAACTTCAAAGCATTAAAAACTCTATAACAATAATAATTAGATGTTTATTTCTTAACTTATAAAATGACTCGTAAACTAAAAAGATATAACACATAAATTTGAGGGCAAAAACATTATAAAATTTAAAACTAATTGATGTGATAACACATAAATTTGCTCAGTTTCACATCATAAAATTTAAAACTATTTAATGTAATAGTGTAAAACTCTAACTATAGCATTGAAAGTACTATAACAATAACTGCAACATTAAAGTACTATAACAATAACTAGATGTTTATTGCTTATGATATAAAATAACTTACTAATTAACAACCTATAAATTAATTCTAATTAATACATTAAAACTCTTTAATTATAATTAGTTAACTAACATATAAAATGATTAGCTAACAAAAATGTCAACGCATACATAAACTTTATTACATCTTTATTATATAACATTTATGAGATATATTTTTTCAATTTATTAAGTTATCCCTTTCCATATAAATTATAAATTTTATATATGTTATAATTCATATATGTATTGAAAAATAATTAAATAGGAAATTGTTTTCCTAGCTGTTTGTTAAATTAAATTTTAATCTTTCAAGTTAAGTATAATTAAGATTCATTGTAAAATATTAAATTTTTTATATTAATATAAATACTTATTACTAATTATATAAATATATTCATTAACCAATAATATCAACATATAAATAGAATTCTTATTACTATATTAATATTTTCAATATTTTTAATAATTATAATGGCAATGAAGTGTAATATATTACATCATTTATATATTTTTAATATATCAACTTACGTCGGTCGTTATATGCATTTTAACTTTTATTATATTACCATTATACGTATTCATATAAATTTATATGTTTTGCATGTATATGAAAATATATAATAATTTAAATTTTTTTTAAATATTTTAAAATATCTATCTCACATTTCATTAATTATACAAATTGAAAATTTATTTTGAAGTTAACGTAATTTAATTTAATATGTTAGTTGGGCTTTCTACGATGATCGAGGTTATGATAACTGTCGCTAAATACTGGATACTGATTCTATAAAATGACATGCGAACCAATATACACATAAATCAACCCTTATTAATATCCCATCACTTTTAATGGCATCCCATGTTTGGAGCACATCAAAAAGTTAGAGTATTAATATTCCATCATATGAACATTAATTTCTTAGAATATAAATTCCAAGTAACACGATACAATAAAATGAAATGTTTGGAGCACATCAAAACGCAGGAGTATTAATACTCCATCATATCCACATTAATTTCTTAGAAAATAAATTCCAAGTCACATGATACAATAATGGGGCTCCATGAAAAGCCAATGTGTTGGCTAAAAAGCTTGGTGATATGAAGTTCAAGCGCTCTTCAGACCATGTAAGAAGACTATCCCTCAAATTAAATAATGTCTCTAGTTTATTTTATTGCTATCCCTCAAATTAAATAATGTCCCTAATTTATTTTATTTTGTGTAGTTTCAACAGCCTAGCTGCTATCACACAAAAATAAGAATACCAATTATGGCACAGGATTGGAGACTTTCTTAGTTTATGTTATGGTAAATTTTGTCATAATTATATTTATATAATTAAGACTTTTAAGACTTTTGTGTTATTTGTCCCTTTTTTCTCGACAGACTAACAAACATAGAAAAGATGATGTATCTTTACGTTATGAATTAATATGAAATATTATTTAACTTATTCGAAAAATAATAATAATATATAATTTTTCTCATAAAAAGTAATATAATTGACATTTTCAAAATAATTTGTTTAACTTGCTAAAACCTTATACATTGCAAATTGAGAAATCACAATGGATGGCTCGAAGGGGGCTCCTCCCCCTCCATCAGATGAGACATCAAAATTCGGACAAAAGAAGCACATATTAGTTTTGTCAAGAAGGTGAAAACCATTCCCTTTTGTTGTGTTAACTCTAGGGTTTCGATGAACTACTTTGGATTTCATTGATTGGGCCTTAGTTGGAAAATTTACTGGAATGTGGTCATTCCCCATATCTATGGAACAATGGCTAGAAAAAACATAGAAGTCGTTGATGAAAGGGAATACCAGCTTATATGTCTATGGGAACAATTTCTTTGCTTTCCTATTAGAATACAAAGAAGACAAAGATGTAATGTTAAAAAACAACTTGTATTCCTTTGCGGCATGGGGATTTTACTTGTATAGATGGTCATTAGACTTCGACCCATATGATGATATTCCAAATGAAGTGAATGTCTAGGTAAAGCTTCCCAGACTCCCTCAATCATGCTAAAGTAATGATTGCCTAAGGGTGATTGGGAATGGTCTGGGGAAATATTTGGACAGAGTTGAACCCAAGGGTTCTCAGTTTGTATGTGCAAATATTTGTGTGGAAGTAGATCTGGAGAAGGGCCAACCTTCGGAGATCAGCCTCATACAGGGAGAGTGGAGCCATATTCAAGTATTAGACTATGAATAGTTTCCTTTTAAATGCCAGATATTCCATGAATGTGGCCATTTTGCAAGAGATTGCAAGAATACTCAACCAAGCAAGGGTGAGGAAACAACAAAGCCAAAAGAGGAACAATGGATAACATGAAGGAAGGGGGGAAACAAAGGAAAAATAGTGGCAAGTGAAAATCAATCAAATCAAGGTAAGAATGCACCTTTGACCTCAAAAAACCTTTTTGTGATTCTACAATCACAAGAGGAAAATGAAAAAGAAGTGGCAAATAATCACAACTGGAAAAGAAGCCCCTAAGGAAGAAGTGGTAAATGTTGAATAAGAGGATGGGGAGATTCAAGAACCATAAAGAGAAGAAGAAGACAAGATAGATGTGAACATCCAAAACCCTATTCCAACGCATCAAGAAGATAATATTCCATTAGCATGGGAATCAGTGGAAAACCCTTTAATGAAATTAGAAAACACGACACAAAGCACCCCAAGGAAACTGAAGGAGCCAACAAGGGAATCGGGGAAGATTTTGATAGGGAAAATGACTTAGAACAAGGAAGAAAAAGACATTCAAGAAGAATTGCATGTCAAAGTAGATACGCCAAATCAGAGACAAAGGAGGCCCATGTTCATCAATCCCTTGCGAATAATAGATCCTCCTTTGAATTCTTAAGAAGCAAGAATAGAAAAGTAATTTCTTCGGGAATAAAAAAATCTTCAAAAAGCGACAAAGACAACATATATGACCCCTTGAAGTCAATAAAAAATATGGGTTGGATCCAAGTTGGGAAAAACGGGAAAAACATCTCATAAAGGAAAACGAAAAGTCAATCAAAGCCATATCAACAAGCAATAAGAAATGGATACAAATGTATTTGTATTTTGGAAAATATTTAGCTAGAAATGGAACAATTTTTTTGTCTTATGGAGCACCTGCTTGAGGGTTTGGATTGAGATTATGTGCACAATCTCAAACCCACAAGGGATATTGATAACTCTGAAGAAATGTAACAGCTTTAAGTTGGATCCAAGTCTCTCTTTTAATATAAACTATCATTTTTGTTTCTTTATAAAATAAATAACAATCATAATCAAATCAAGTGATTTTTTTTGCCCCAAGGGTTAGCTCAATTGGTCGAGTCCTCGTTGTTAAAGTACCTTTCTTATTGAAAGGTCACGGGTTCAATTTTGTCAACTGACTTGAGGTGAGGCCCTGTTGTTGAGCTGACAGAAGAGATCCTTTCGAGTGGATTTGCCTAGTACAGATATTTCATGGACATAACAATCACCGATCTCCAGGGTCCGTAAACCACATAAAAAATGAATATATATATATATATATATATATATATATTATATATATATATAATATATATATATATATATATAGATATATATATAAAGTGAGTTCTTAAGGTTAGTGGTATTTGGTGGAAATGTGGATAGTTCTCATTCTCTTTGATTTGACTAGTTTTTTCTTTTTCTTAGTATCGTAACAAAATTAAATTATAAATTTTATGTTTTTCAATTATGATAATTTAACTTATTTCTCTTCTTAGTGTTATAAAAAACCTAAATTACAATTTTTTCCTTTATAGCTAAAAACATTATCTAAATTTTTATTTCAAAGGAAAATACTTATCACATTAAAAATGAAACACTTTAAATATCAAATTTTTAAAACAAATGAATATAATGAATTTCAAGAAAATATAAACTCATCTAAAAAAATTGATGATAATTATTGTTCATATATGAACAATGTAGTTGTCAATTTGGGTTATCTTAAGTGGTTGTGTATTTTAATTGATCTGTATGTGAGTGGGCCTAATGGTTAAGAGCATGTGTTTCATCATAAGAGGTCACAAGTTCAAAACCAAAGAGGGGTAGAGTATGTATGCCTTTGTAGACTCAATAGTCAAATCATTGCGCTGAGGTGGGTCCATATCCCACAAACAAGGGGGTCTCATACACCAATTTGGTGTCTGGCTTGGTTGTGACCTTAAAATTGGATAATAATAATAATAATTCTTATTAGATTGTAAATTCAAAATTTACAGTGAAGAATTTGATTTGGTTTATGTGAAGTTTAGTTCTTACATGGTTTTGAATTCAAACTTCATAAAAAAGACTTGATTTGTGTAAAGTTTAGGTGTTGCAAGGTTTCAAGCTCAAAATTTATGGAGAGAAAATATGAGCCATCACATGATTGAATTTAAAGTGAAGAAATACAACAATGTAAAACTCAACTTCTGAGCATTAAAATCACTATAACAATAACTATTTATCGTCGACTATATAAAATGATTTATCAACTATTAAGCTCCAACAAATAAATTCTCTTATCAATACATTAAAAATTTATAGGTATAATTAGATGTTTATGGCTCACCATCTCGTCAACAAAGATATTCTAACACATAAATTTGCTTAATATCATATAGTATAATTTTAAATTAATTAATGTAACATAACTTCAAAGCATTAAAAACTCTAAAATAATAGTTAGATGTTTATTGCTCACTATATAAGATGACTTACCAATTAAAATGCTATAACATATAAATTTGCTCACTTTAACATTGTCCAATTTAAAGTTAATTAATATAATAACGTAAAAGTCAACTACAAAGCATAAAAGACCCTGTGACAATAACTAGATGTTTATTGCTCCCTAGATCTTCAAGTACTGCTGAAGCAGATCTCTCGCTGAACCAGAAACTTATATATCTGATGTCTTAGCAAATCTCTCGCTGAAGCAGATCTCTGTCGCTCCCGCTGAAGCAGATCTCCCTCCTTTTCTGTACACAGCAATCTACTCGTTATATGTGTTATATTTTGGGCTAGGGTCTTCCACAGGGTTATCTTCCTTGTGGGAATACAAGCTTTTGGAGATTCCTGCATTGCTCCCTTAGAATCTGAGCGTTGCTACTCCCGTCCATGGTTAGAATCACGTTCCAGAATGTTGAAATCATTGTCGCTGAAGCAAATCCCCCTCCTTTTCTGTACGCAACAGTTTACATGTTATATGCATTATATTCTGGGCTAGGGTTTTCCGCAGGTTTTTCTCGCAAGCAGCGAGATCGGGTCCTGACAATGACACGAGTGATGGATCTATAGTCCGAAACAGACCGATCACACAAGGAAAGCAGATATACCTTAGGGGCATACATAATCTTGGGAATCATTGATCGAACTTGATCGAGATGGCTCCTAGCTTCGCAAAGATAGTTGTTGGCTCAGTTCTGTCCGCCTCTAGGGGGCAAGCTCCTGCTCATATCGTCAGTGAAGCCCCAACTCCCACTGTCCAAGTGGTCCAAACCTCTCTCAATGAGGCTTTGATTTTTTCTGAAAGTGCCCTAGTCTGTCGGTTCAATGGTTTTTGGCCACGGCTAACAACTCTCCACAGTTGGATCTTGGAGGTATGGAAACCTGTCATTTTTGATGAAATTAATATCTACCCCTATGCTAGGGTTTTCTTTATAGTAGATTTTGAAAACCCTGAAAACAAACAATGTATTCTAGATTCCGGCCCTTGGTTTTGGGAAAAATCAGGCCTATTCATGAAGCCATGGAACCCATCATTTTATCCCTCAACAACAGGCATAACCTCAACACTAGTTTGGGTGAGATTTCCAAACCTACCCTTGCATCTCTGGAATTTATCCTCGCTAAAAGCCATTGGAAATGCAATTGGGAAATTTTATTGCAGGTGCCCAGAAACAGAGGAATATTCCAGAACCACCTATGCACGCATCTGTGTGGAAATGGAATTCAGTGCTGAATTCCCCGCTGAAATAAAACTAACAAGTAAAGACTTTGTATGGAACCAGAAACTCGACTATGAAAGTGTCCTCTTCAAATGTCGATCCTGCTTTGAGACAAACCATCTAGCAAAAAATTGCCTAAAAGCCTCCTAGAAAAATTCTGCTAGAAAGAATCACCACAGATTTACATGGTGGGAAGGAGCAAAAAAAGAACATTACATTGTCATCAAGGAAGAATACTCTCCAGAAAACTCTGAATCGCAAGAAATTGGGCAAGAAAGAAATAACTCTCAAGACAAGCAGGGGGGAAGCCCTACCCAATAGCAAAAAAGTGAACTCGTCAACCCCTCAAGCATCAACAATTATGAGGATTCGAATACCACACAAAATAAACCTTCAGTTAACATCAAAGCAGATCTCCCAAACCAAACTTCTTCTCTGACTATCTTCAAAAAGACGAATACCACAGATTGCGAAGCTAAGACACCAATGTCCCAAGAACCAGAAGAGATGGAGATGCAAGATAAAGGAAGTTGGAAGACCGTAGAGAAAAAAAAGAAAGCTACAACATCAATCTCGCCAAGAAAGACAAGAAGCCAGACAATTAAGAACTAAGAAAATTATAGGTCCGATAGACCAATTTGGTCTTAGTAGACGTTAACCACCACCATCATCATCATCATAAAATTTCTTATCATTTAAAATACTTCAACACATAAATTCATTCTTATTAATACATTAAAACTATATAATTATAACTAAATGCTCATTGCTTATCATATAAAATTATTTGCTAACTAAAATACTCCAACATAAAAATTATTTTTTATTACACCATTATTCTATTATATTTATTAAATATATCTTTAATTACATATTAATTACTCTTAATTAAAAAATAATATATAATAATAAAAGTATTACGTTAAGTATACTTTTTCTAATTAATTTATAGTTTAACTTTACATTATTTATATGTTTAATTTTACATATTTTATATTTGAAATTAGTTAAACTTCCAAAAAAAATTCGTAACAATAACTAAATACTTATTTCTCCCTCCATAAAAATATTTTACTAACCAAAATACTCACATATAAATAAATTTTTAATACTATTATTATATAACATTCATTTTATATATATTTTTTATTATATATGGATAACTCTTTATAAATCACTGTATTTATTCGAAAATATTAGGGTAAACATAATTTAAAAAAAAATATTTATCCGATGATGATGATGATGATGATTGAATCACTTAAATAACCTATATACTTGAGGTAGCTAAATAACTTGTACCAGATTGGTACAGTGAACCACTTCATGCCAACCAATATACTCTGACATTTAAATTAACAAGTAAATACTTAATGCTTGCCTTATAAAAAGGCATGCCAACATGATGATGATGATGATTGGTAGAGTGAATACTTAAATAACCTATATACTTGAGGTAGCTAAATAACGTATATTTGATGTAACTTGTACCAGATTGGTACAGTGAACCACGTCATGCCAACCAATATACTATGACACTTAAATTAACAAGTAAATACTTAATGCTTGCCTTATAAAAGGCATGCCAACCAATACACTCCGAAACTTAAATTAACAAGATGATGATGAATACCTACTGCTTGCCTTATAAAAAGGCATGCCAACCAATACATTGCGGAACTTGAATTAACAAGTAAGATGATAATGATGATGATGATGATGATGAGGACGAGGATGATGAGGAAGAGGACGATGATGATGACGACGACGATGATGATGATGATAGTGGTTAACGTCCACTGAGACTAAATTGGTCTATTGGACCTATAATTTTCTTATTTTTTAATTGTCTGGCTCTGGCGAGATTGATGTTGTAGCTTCCTTTTTTTCACTACGGTCTTCCAACTTCCTTTATCTTGCATCTCCTTCATCTCTTCTGGGTCTTGGGACATTGGTGTCTTAGCTTTGTGATCTATTGTGTTCGTCCTCTTCAAGATAGACAGAGAAGAAGTTTGGTCTAGGAGATCTGCTTTGCTGTTAAATGAAGATTTATTTTGTGTGGTATTCAAATCCTCATAGCTATTGATGCTTGAGGGGTTGTCGAGTTCACTTTTTTGTTGCTGGGCGGGGCTTTCTCTCTGCTTGTCTTGAGAGTTGTTTCTTTCTTGCCTGATTTCGTGTGATTCAGAGTTTTATTTAGGGTATTCTTCTTTGATGACAGTGTAGTGTTCTTTTTGTGCTCCTTCCCACCATGTAGATATGTGGTGGTTTTTCTAGCAGAATTTTTCTGGGAGGCTTTTGGGCAATTTTTGGCTAGATGGCCCATCTCAAAGCAGGATCGACATCTGAAGAGGACACTTTCATAATCGAGTTTCTAGTTCCACACATAGTCTTTACTTGTTAGGTTTATTTCAGCTGGGAATCCAGCGCTGAAGTCCATTTCCACACAGAGGCGTGCATAGGTGGTTTTGGCATATTCCTCTATTTCTGGGCACCTACTGTAAAATTTCCCAATTGCATTTCCAATGGCTTTTAGCGAGGAGAGATTCTAGAGATGCAAGGGTAGGCTTGGAAATCTCACCCAAACTGGTGCTGAGGTGATGACTGCTCTTGAGGGATCGAATGATGGGTTCCATGGCTTCATGAATAGGCCTGAGTTTTCCCGAAACCAAGGGTCAGAATCTAGAATACATTGTCTGCTTTTAGGATTTTCAAAATCTACTATAAAGAAACCCCTAGCACAGGGGTAGATATTAGTTTCATCAGATTTGACAGGCTTCCATACCTCCGAGATCCAATTGTGGAGAGTTGTCAGCCGCGGCCAAAAACCATTGAACCGGCATATTAGGACACTTTCGGAAAACTTCAAAGCCTCATCGAGTGAGGCCTGGACCACCTAGACAGTGGGAGTTGGGGCTTCACTGACGATATGGGCAGGAGCTTGCCCTCCAGAAGCGAATGGAACTGAGCCAACAGCTATTTTCGCGAAGCTGGGAGCCATATTTTCCCGTAGAAAGCCGAGACCCAGCCGCAAAGAAATAACGCAGAAGATTAGATCTAAATCTAGACACAGAAGATTAGATCTAGAACCCAGCCGCAAAGAAATAAGGTAGAATATTAGATCTAGATCTAGATCTAGCTGCAGAAGATTAGATCTAGAACCCAACAGCAAAGTCTCAGTGAGCCTTTTAATCTGCAAGAAACCCTAGTAGGAAAAATCTTGCTTTTAGTACCGAGAATCAAATCCTGCTCCGGATAAAAATAAATCACCGACTTTCACTTCATGAACCACTCGATCCGGAAATGCCCACGTAAAATAACAATGAATCAAAAAACAAGATCTCTACATTCAAAAAAAGATCTCTACATTCAAAGACCTCTGAAGATTTTCGCGTCCGCCCTGCTTAAACCACAGCAACTCTTGTCATTAACGATTTTGTCAGGTTGCAAGCATATATAGAAGTGGAGGAGGACTTGCTCACAAATGAATTGAAATCTATTTTCGCAGATCTGAGATCAGTAATCCTAGAAACAAGCCCCGTGGCGAATCAAGTTCAAGCTCAGTCAACAAGAAAAATAAGACCTTACGAAGAGCACCACATAGAAGCGATTGCAAGAGGAACAGATGCTTCGTTAAGGAATGGCGTACATTATGGAGAATGCCTAAAGAATAACGCTGCCAAAAAAAGCTACCAGAAAAGTGACACTAAGATTTTCCAAATTTTCCAAAGCATCGTTTTCTCAATCGAATTTTCGCAAATCTGAGATAAAGTAAGACCTTATGAAAAGCACCACATAAAAGCAGATCAAAATCTAAACAATACACTGTGACACTTAAATTCACCATTATTAATATCCCATGACTTTTATAATAACATATTTTTTAAATATTCAATATCCACATAAACAAAACAAAAAAAACTATAAATAAATATTTAAAACTCACCTTATAAAAAGGACATGCCATCCAATATCCTCCGACACTTAAATTAACGCTTATTAATATCCCAAGACTTTTATAATAACATCCCATGTTTAGGGCCCGTTTTTTTAAATACTCAATCTTGCACACATTAGTTTCTTGAAAATAAAATCCAAGTGAGATATATAATAACATGGCTAATTTATCCAAGTAAAAATAAAATAAAACGGTAAATTTTCGTAGTCTGATTTTTAAAATTTTAATATGT
>APFE031443898.1:10929-48143 GCA_000404065.3 Pinus taeda
AAAAAATTTTAAATTATTTTTATATAAAGTTAAGAAGTTGTTTTAAGGGCACTTTAATTAGTGATTGAAGTAATGTGAGACTTGAGAAATTTGAGAGATTTAAAGTTCAAATGCCCCCGTTGTGACTTAGTTTATGGAAAGGAGGACACGCCATATACCCTAGATGTTTACTTGTATCTATGTGTCAAGCGGACTGTTGAGTTCCTCTAAGATACAAATAAAATAAAATAAAGTGGAAGTCATATTAGATCATTTCAAAAAAACTATTACATAATATGTTCCTTGTATGTACTAATTTGTTACTGGGAAACTATACTAGTCACATAGAAAAATTGACTTTGTCCATTTAAACGGTCTAAAACTGAAATAGAGTTAAAAAAAACCTAAATATTGAATCTAACATAACTAGCCTTACGTACTATAGTCCATCTCTTATCATCTAATAATCTCAAAATTAAGTAAAACATGATGACAATGTTTGACAACATGATAAATCATTCATAGGGGGGAGGCCACCTAAGTGGTTACTAGTGGACTAGTGTCTTGCTCTGAATTAGTGAATCCCAAATTTGCCGAAGATTGAGCCATTTTTGTTGTTGTCTAGTTTCCTCATTCATTTTTGAGTCACATCCAAGCAGATTAGGATTTCTTATTGCTCATCTGAATGCTCCACCAAAACCTTCCCATGATGCTTTTGACCTACGAATAAATGTCAACTTTCTGCGTATACTTGAAACCTTCATTCTTGTTGTTCCAATGACTGGTATCCAATTGTCCATCTTTGTAATCACTTCCTCATTTGACATAAAACTTCACTCTATTCAAGCTTTGTTCTCAACTTTCTTGATTTCTTGCTAAACAATCAAAGGAGTGATGCTATGATATATCCTAGTAGAGCTTTCTACAACAATTTTTTCTCTAGAGGTGGAGAGCCTAGAGCCATCACGATGACCCTTCCTTCAGGGTCCTAATCCTCTAGGAACGAGTGTTAACAAGTGTAATTTAAAAAAAAAATGGATAGAGGGGGATCGAGGTTTCCAGGGACCAGAGAGAGAAGTGAGTGGAGAATAAAGATCCATTGGAGGGTCGATTGACAAGGAAATCCATTATACCAATGACCGATCCTTTGATCCTTGACTGAAAAGAGAGGGTTGAGAGGAATGACCAAGACTAGTAACCCAAGAGAACCATGAATGTCAAACCAACAAAAGGAAGTAGGTCAATTTCAGTGTAATGTCCCCAATTTTTGGGATTGCCTTGTGGTGAGATTAAGAGGGATTTCAAGAGCTTCTGTCAGTCATGCCACAAGAGTAGGATTATATTATTGGTGGGCCCAAAGGGGTTTGAGGAGTTTTATGGGGGTCGAATAGGATCACCTGCCATTTTTCATCATCGGGATTAGTTATGCACAGTTCGATCTTGGTTTCACTGCATTTCGACGATTCTCATAAAATGGAGTTATTAATAAGCATAATGTAATCCATTACACTTAAGAAACACCTTAGCATAATAACTCATTAGAACTAAGGCAAAAATATCTATAACAAAGCACGATGAAAATGGGCTTTGGTTTGATAGTGTGACAATGGAGGAGAATTAAGAATTTTTCAAGTTTAAAAGTGGCTTTAATTAGTTAATAGAAGTCACTTTATTAAATAAAGAAGGGAAAAGTGCTTTTAATATTTAATTGGAAGGAAAAGGTAAAAAGGGTGGCAAAAGAGTCAAGTGAGTTATAAAAAAGGGAATTGAGGGGGTCTCTCCTCATTCTTACATTTTCTCACTTAAAAAAAAGAATTTGGAGAGCTTTTGGAGAAGAGTCTAATATTTTTATAATCACTCATTTTTGGTTGCTAGTTTCAATGTTGAAACCATACACCCTAGTTAGTTTGGGAGCGAGATCACTCAAATTTCACCATTGTGCTTCAGTGGAGAATAAGATTCCATGCAATGCAAGTACTTCCATAGTGTTATCAGTTGATTTTATGGATTGATATTTGGTGTTCTACATTTCTTAAATAGGTTGTGCATACCCTTAAAGAGATCGAGATCCATTTTCCAAGAGGAGGTCGAGTTACCTCTCAATTGTTAAACAAGCCATGACATTTATGGAGGCTAAGTTATTTTCTCCCTATGGATCGAGTTTGACAGTTAGAAAGGATGTTGAATATCTTTAAGTTTGAGGTTTGATTTCCATTGCATTCTTGTTGGTTGTTATATTGTCCAAGAAGGGCCAAGTTGTTGGTTGTAGCAGGGCAAGTTCCCTAGTATCATGGTCGCTTGTCCTTGTTGTCACATGATGCAAATAGTATACCCAAAGAAGGGTTAAGTTCTAATAATAAGAGCAATGATTTGTCATCTATTAAGTGTTGGCCAAGTTCACCCTTAATTGTGCTCCAATTTTCCACCAAGTGTGGTGTGTTACACCTGCTAGAATGGCCATGGGTTCCTTAGTAACTGACTCAGGGAACTAATATTTGCATACAATTACTCATGGGGTTGAATATTAAAGGAGAATTTTGCCTTCCATTGATTTGGAGGATGATACAAGCTACCTTTGTTGGGGGGGGTAGATATCTTATGAGAAGGGGTCAAGTTGCAACCTTCTTGGAGTTGATTTCTCTGAAGAATGTACAGTCAAAACTAAGCCATAAATACCTGATGTACTAGAGGCAATTCTTTTGAGGGTGAACCCAGGTTCATTTATTATTGTGCACTATAACTTCTCTTAATAAATTACTGGTATGGTTGATGTAGTATTGAATATTCTACTATGGTGAACACATTTATGTGATTGTTGTATTCTCGAGCTTAATACAAAATATATGCAGTTGGGTTGAAGCAATCCTATGGCACACTTTTAGTATTATGTGCATTGTATTTAACTAAATACAAGAAAAATGCATCTATAAAAGTTTTAACGAAACCTCTCACTAAAAAACTCAAAAAAACTTAGAATATTAGTGTGGAAAACCAAGATACTTCCAAGGGGATATCTTATAGTGGTATCAAAGCATGGCCTTAGAGAAGTGTGTGGTTTGAAGGGTATATTTTAACAAGGAAAAATGCTTCTAGGTCACTTAAAGCAAGAAGAACTATTCACAGAATATGCTTAAAATTTTCAAGATTACAACAAAAACTTCACAAAGGTGATAGAGAAAATCGGAGCATGGGAATCATCAGAGGTGGCAAAGAAAAAAGGAAATTGCATATTTGTATATTATTAAGATATAAAGAGCACAATTGTTGAACAAAACCCTAGTGTCAATATTGCAAGTGCAGGATAATCAATGATTGAAGGTGAAGACTATGATCAAACCTCCCAGGTTGAATTGGGATAAGTCATACCAGTTGAAGATTATGTCACCCTAGTTCCCAACCAGGAGGTGTGCAAAGATGATAACCAATAGGTAGTCAACAATGTGAACCCATACATATCAATTGAAATGTTTTATGAATAAATGTTTTTCATAAGCCTACTTGTGCCCATAACTTAGAAAATCAATTGAAGATGAGTATGGACAAGATTGTGGCATCCACAAGGAATTATGATGATACACAAGCATTTGGAATGTTTGAATGGGTTCAAGAGATTGATGATACGTTCAATGTATTATAAACAAATTATTATGCACCAAAGCCTCCAAATGTACAACGAGAGATTGATAGTATTCGAGTTTGGGAAAATAATCCTACTATAGAGGAACATAACCAGAATGTAGAGGAAATTCTTAGTTGGACCAACATTGGTTCATCTCCAATAAATGGGTATAACATTGTGGGACTATATGATATGTTATTTCCATCATTGTTCCCAAATGAAGAAATGAATTAGTTGCAAATTCGAATGATAAATTTCCATCTACACCTTCTTTGATATCATGACAACATGTTTGGAAGGAACCCACACTTTAGATACCTTTTACTTAATATCATCATGAGACATCATGCTCATTCATGGTATATTTTTTTATAAAGAATAATATGCAGATCTACCAACAAAAATGGAGTTAAGAGAACATTTGGAAAATTTTCTAGAATCATGACTTGGAGAAAGATTAATGTGATTTGGAAATGTACTAAGAGGCACACGTGCATATTGGAATAAGTGTCGTGTTGAGTTATATGACTTGATTCAACATAATGGGAGTCCTACAATATTATTTACATTAAGTGAAATAGATATGTAGTGGACATATTTACATAAATTAATGTCAGGTACATGCCCTGTAGATTCGGTAGAAGCAAGGAAATAGAGACATCAAATTGTAGTTGATAATCCTCATATTGTAGCATGTTATAAGCACTTAAGACATACAATGTTTTGAGATGAATGTTTTGAACGTTTTCATCGAGTTACAAATTATTGGTGTCACTATGAGTGGAAACATTGTGGATATTTTCAGGTGCTTGAATTCCTCTGGTTAAAAAACGCTCCTAACATGGACACATTGAATTTGGACAATCCTACGCAAGTTAGAATTGAAAAATAATATTTTTATGGATGTGTACATGCAATGAATCAAGGTGATCGTCATCAAAGAAATATTCAGGTTAGATTCAATGTCGATGATCATCCTTGGTTAAAGGACACACACCAAATATTTCAAGTTGATCCTATGATTGATTATGAATAAATTATTGATTGTGTTGAGTGTCACATCACCTGTAATGAGAGACCTTTCCTTCGAAAGAAGGTAGCAAGATTGGTATGTCGAGATAAGGCACCATGGGATCTATGTGCTGAGTCAAAATTTTATATAGATGACAATGGAGAAAAGAAGTATGAACCAAGACGAAATGATAATAGGTTGAATGAAGGGGGTCGATCAGAGAGCGAGGATGGAGGAAACCCTAACACTAGTGGTCATTCCGAACAAGGGTTACAGATAGCTCTGCTCCATTTTCGTTGTTAACCATTTGACCTTTGCAGGCACGCAATGTCACTCTCCATCATTAGCTGGCCACTTGCCGTGCCTCCTGTTGTCACTGCTGCCTTTCATTTTCACTGGGACTATTGCATTATGTCGGACATGGAGTTAGAAGAGGTGGATTATTCTGCTGACCCTAACCCCTATGTCTCTATTTTTCGTATCCCTAACTCTATGTCAGTTTATGTGTCTGCTTCTCATCGAGATTTGTTTGAACCACTCCTATCCATCTCACCTCCTGTCGTTTCACTCCTCGGACCATCTACAATTTGCCTCCCCTTTGCTGCCCTCTCCATCGATTCCCCAGAGCTTGATTTTCCTTCGCTCTCACTGATGACCCTCCACATACTTACTGCATTCTCTCTACCATCCCCTCCCTTAGAACCCTTGCCCCCACGGATCTATCGCACTTGTCGCCCTTTGTGCTCCCCTCTAAGGCTAGTCACATCTCTGAGCGTGGGTTGCCCCTGCCTGAGGCTACAACTCCTTCCACCTTTGCTGCAATGACATCCTCCACCATCCCATCCGACTGTTTTGAGACCCCGGTCATTAAGATTCGACACTCTTCGCAGATTCGTCAATAAGTAAATTATGGCTCCCTAGACCCTTTGCAGGACCACCTGACTGTGCCTAGATCGGGCAAGAGGAAGATTAAGTGTGTGAAGGCCTCCGGTAAGGACCTCACACTCAAATTTGGGGAAGGTTTGAACATGGGTGAAGTTGTACTAGTGGGTAGGGTTCAAGGCCGTGCCTATTCAGCTAAGCGGCTCAGTCTCTGGGTTAAGGAGATTTGGGGAAACATTTTTAAAGATCTTCTTGAGGTGTAGAATCTACCTCGCGAATGGTTCACGCTCCATTCCTTGCATGAGGAATATACCAACTAGGAACTTTCCAGATACTGGCACATTGAAATGGCTCCGGTCATGCTTAAAGGCTGGAGCCCACTATTTGACCTAGAGAGAGAACAGATTGGTGCTGGATCGTTATGGGTTAGGCTACCAGGGCTCCCACTTCAATACTTGTCCAAGGATGTTTTTGTTCATATTATGAACATGCTGGGCACCTATTTGGACTATGATAATACTTTTCTCAAATCGAGCAACCAGTCTTTGGCTCGCATTTTAGTCCACCTTGACACCAGAGAGGGCTTAGAGGAAAAAAACACCCTGCAATGGGAAAATTTTACCAGGATCCAAATCCTGGACTATGAAGGATTCTCATTCAAATGTCGCAGGTGCCACAAGGTAACACCTATTCAAGGAATGTCCCCTGGTTCGTAAGGCTGCAGACTCTAATAAGGTTTCAGAAGGTGAGATTGTTAGGACACCTGCATCCACACCAGGGCAGACTCCTTTGGCTTCTTCACTGATGTTCAGGAAGGTGACACCAAATCATACGTTGACTTCGAGCACTCCTTGTCCTCCCTCCCCGTCGATGACCTAATCGAGGACTGCTATAGACGCTTCTCATTCCTCATGTACTCCTCCTCTCCCTCTCTCTGTATTTGCATCTTATCCTTCTTATTCTGCATCTCATTTTCACACTGCATCTACATTGGTTCGGGATTTCACCGCTACCTGCCCCCTCATCTCTCATCATCAAGTCTTATCGACTACACCACCATCCTTCCTACCCACGGTCCTATCCTCTACTGTTGAATCATCATCTCCCCTCCCGGACCCCCCACCCTTACAACCTCTGCCCCCATTTCCCTCTCTCATCGGTCTGCTCTAAATCCTTTGGTTTAGGATTAAACCCCCGTCAAGCGCCCCCAAATCTACCAGAGGACGAAAATCCCATTTATCAAAGGTCATTCTATTAGCTAGGATGGAAGTGGCTTCGGGAAGATAATCATCACTTGGCCGGGTACTTAGAGATCTGAACGCCCTCCCTAAATATCCCCCATGAAGTGGCTCTCTTTTAATCGTAGAGGTCTGGCTAGCTCGCCAAAAAAGCTAGACCTCAGACGATTTTTTGAATCTGAGACTGTAGACATTATCTTCCTACAAGAAACTTTGGGTGCAACTTATCATATCTCTCATGTACTCTGCACCTTGAAACCTGGTTGGACCTTCCAGTCCCTTGATGTCATGGGATGATCGGATGGACTGGCTCTAGGATATAACCCCTGATCTATTTACTTGAAGGCCTCCTGGGGTGGTGTTGGTTTCATTGGAATGGATATTTTCTCATCAGATTTGGGCATGGATCTTCGGATAGTAAATTTATATGGCCCATATGAAAATGGGGAGCCTTCTAGAACCACCTCCTTAATCTATCCCTCACAAACTCTGAAAATCTCATTTTGAGAGGCGACCTAAACTTCTCCATTGGATATGGGGAATCATGGGGGACAAATGCTCAGGTGGATCCGCTTTCAGATGTTATGGAGAAACTGCTTTAACAACATCATTTGATGGATATCCCCATAGTAAAGCCTCTCCCCACCTAGTGAAACTGCAGAATTGGGGAGGTTTCCCTGGCCAGGCGTTTGGATCGCTTTCTCATCAAGGACACACTTGTTCAAAGACTATCATTATTTAGACAATGGGTTGGTTTGGGTAGATTATCGAACCCCTCCCCATTTATTTGGAGATCACTGGCCCCTCTCAGATTCCAAGGGCTTCTTATAAATTCAACTCCACCTGGTTGTCATACCCCTCTTATATACAACTAGTCTTTGATTTTTGGTTATCAAATCCACCATCCTCGGGGATAACCTTGGTGGAAGGTTTCTGCACCAAACAAAACCTTAGAGCTATTGAACAGATTCTGGCCACCCTATTGGATGAACAGGGACGGGGGTTCACCTCGGCAGAGGTGAAGACACATCTCATCAATTTGGAAGAACATAGGTCTAAAATCATGAGGGAGAAGGAATAAACCTGGAAACTATGAAGTCGAGTTGTCTGGATAAAAGTAGGAGATGAGAACACAAAATTCTTATGAAAATTTTCCAAGGGAAGGAAAGTCAACAATACCATTTGGAATATGCCCATGGAGGATAGGGGAATGGCAACAACTTATAACCATCTCATTCGACTTTGGAATTCTCACTTCCGAAATCTTTACAAGGCCCCTCTTACAACCTCTCTAGCTGAAATTGTTCGAATAGTTGGCCACTTCCCCAGATTTGTGGACCCGAAAGAGGATGAGGAGCTCAATTCCCCTATCACTCAGATGGAACTAGAAAGTACACTGAAATGGTTCAAAAAAGATAAAATTCTAGGGCCAGATGGCTAGACAATTGAAATCTACCTTGCTTTCTATGAAATCATTGGGTCGGACCTGCTCAAGGTGGTGGATGAATGCAGGAGATCTGGGTGTGTGTATGAGGCCATCAACACCACTTTCATTGCTCTACTCCCTAAATCTGACTCTCCCTCATCTTTCAATGAATTTCAACCTATCTCGCTTTGTAACTGCCTCTACAAAATTATAGCTAAGATAATTGCCATTCGTCCTAAGCCCATCCTATCCTGTCACATTTCCCCTAAGCAATTTGCTTTCCTCTAGAATAGACAAATCCATGAAGCTATTGACACAGCTTAGGAAGCCCTACATTCCCTGAAAACTAAAGAGTTAAAAGGGGAAATTCTTAAGATCGACCTTGCCAAAGCATTTGGCCAAGTCAATTGGTTATACATTAAGATGATCCTCACTCACCTGGGATTCCCACCCCCTTTCACCGATTGGATTATGTGTTGCATCACCTTAGCCACCTTCAGTGTACTCATAAATGGATCAACATCACACTTCGTCCATGTCAAGGGAGCACTTTGGCAAGGATGCCCACTCTCCCCACTCCTTTCTTTTATTGTCATGGAAGGTCTCAACAGACTCTTTGCATCTGCCAAGAGGGAAGGGAGGATATAAGGGCTTAAAATGTCTGATCAATGCTTCCTCACTCATCTACTTTTTGTAGATGATGTCCTCATCTTCCTAAATGGAAGCATCAAGGACTCCTCTAATTTCCATGAAATTCTCAACCTTTTTGCCTTGGCTACTGGTATGGAAGCAAACCACTCAAAGTCTACCATTACTCCTTCCAATGTATCTCCTCATAAAATAAGGTTTTCACAACAGAAATTCCCATTTCAGAGCCACCAACTGGAGGATGGCCTTAAGTACCTAGGATTCTGGATCAAGCCACATTGCTACAGAATTGCTGATTGGATCTAGCTTGTGGTTAAAATTGAAAAACATTTACAAAACTAGAACCACAGATTCCAATCTAGAGCTAGTCGGTTAGTCCTCATAAAATCTATCTTGGAGGCTACTCTAGTCTATTGGATGTCACTGTTTTGGATCCCTAAAGGAATCCTTTCCAGAATTTAGAAGATTTGTTGAATATTCCTTTGGAACGGGTATAAGGAGGGCAAACCCTTTTCTTGGGTGGGATGGAAGCACATTGCCCTCTCCAAGAAATGGGGTGGATGGGGACTAAAGGAATTATCAGTCTTCGCACATGCTCTTACTACCAAGATGGGATGGATCCTGTTCACATCACAAAACCTCTGGACTGAATTCTCCTACCACAAATATATACGACCACATCATCTCATGGACTAGATTCGACTACCCTCCTGGGCTTGATCTGGGATATCAATGGTCTGGAAAGCAATATTACACACTTTGCCTACTATCAGAGAGGGGATTTCTTTGCGAATAAATGATAGTACTTTGGTTCGTATAGGCATGGACCCATGGACGGGAGGTGAGAATATGTATCATTTACCCCCGACCTCATCCTATTTATAAATCGGTTGAATATCAAAGTAATCGCAGAGGTGGCTGACTTGGATAACAACTCCATCTATGAATAGGCCTGGTTATCAGCACTACATTTAGAAATCCCTGAACATTTGCAGCAGGATTGGGAAGCATATATCAATGCCTTGAATGAATCCCATGTGCGCATCAAAGAAGGCCTCAACGACCTCATCTAGACTCTGGCTGAGCATGGATTGTACTCTCCTAAATATGGCTATCCCATCCTACACTCTGTGCGCAGGCCTCTAGCACTTCTAGACTGGTGGAGAAATCTTTGGAAGCTTAAAGCACCACCGAGAACGAAATTATTCATGTGGAACACCCTCAGGAACAAAACCCCAACAGGAGTAAATCTCATGCATCGATCCTGTTATTGCCCACATTGGTGTGTACTTTGTAAACAGGAAGAGGAAACAAATGATCATATGTTCCTACTTTGCCTGATGAATTCTCAGTGATTGAAACATGTCTTAGATTCGCTCTCCAAAACTACCAGATGGTAGGGTCAATCGATATCTGAGGCTTGGGATCACTGGAGAGGTGCTACTAGCAACTCAAAAAGTCTTTGTCTTCCTCTTCTTGAATGTTAGTCTATCTAGATGATTAGAAATGGGATCATATTCAAGGGGAAATAGGCTAGATGGCCACATGAAACTGCAAAAATCACTACTGCCTATCATGAGATTCCAGACGAAGAACGCTCTTCTACTAATAGAATTGTATCCCCTGAAGCGATTAATTTCACCATCCCTTGGGCTTACTTCAATGGCATAGCCCAAGCACAGGGGTGTGGAGGTGGAATTTTACTCCATTTATCTGAACACCATCACTACAAAATTTAATTGGGGTTGGGAGAGGGAACAAACAATTATGTTGAATTGACCACCCTCAGGCATCTTTTTCATTTTTCATTGGCTCCCTCATGCAATAATTTACACATTTTTGGTGATTCCAAAATCATCATAAATTGGTTCAATAACATTAATACTTGTCATGTGCATTCACTCAGAAACATATTGAATGAAATACTAGTTTTCAAAGCACAATTTAACTCTGTTACCTGTCAACATATTTTAAGGGAACGTAACTCAACTGCTGACAAATTATCCAAGGAGGCTACGACACATCCCAGAGGCCTGTGGATGATACATGAATAGTTTGGTGAAGAGAAATATCAATACTATCATCGGCCGTACACTAATAGGGCATATCCTAGGGAAGACAGGCCCTAAACTTTTTTGGTTATTATTAGCAGTTTTTCAACTTCACTAGGCTGAATTATGTATATATATTTTTTATTTCTATTTATAGACATGTCAAGTATACCCCGTGTGGTAAATTATGTACAACATAGCTAATTTTGAATGGCCTCGGCCATAATTTTTTTTTTTTTTTTTTATCACTACTTGAATGGCTTTAGCCAATAGATATGCATATGTCAAGGGCATCTACTACATGTAATTTTTCAAAATAATGAAAAGTTACGATTTTTCCTCAGGAAAAATAAGAAAATAGATTGAATGCACATAATCATGAAATGTTGATGATGTGGAGGGCTAATAAAGATTGGAATCATGTTATTTTGAAGTGTGTCATCATTAATTACATAGCAAAATATGCAACAAAATATGAAAAAGGGTTAGAAACACTTCATAATACGTTGATGTGTCTCTCTTCTATTCTGAATCCAAATGAACCAACAACACATGCATACAAGAGTTTGTCGTGTGAAACCATTATTGACAAAGATATAGGTGCACAAGATACAAGTAATTTACTTCTAGAGCTCCCTCTTTCTGAATGTAGTTGTTGATTTGAGGTCCTAAATGTTGGTATGAATGTTTTCAAATAAGTATGGGTTGAGACATATAATGTTGACAATGAAAAATCACTTATCGATGCATATACCAAGAAATCTGCCCACATTGAGCTCCTTGCGTTAATAGATGTGGAAAAATGATGGTCATATGGAAAACACCAATGTAAGTAAAAATGGTTACCATGGAATAATGCAACTATTGCACACATGTTCCCTTGATTTAGCTCAATATCTAATCAAACAAATGATAAGCTTGTTGAGTCGTGTTGATCCGAGTTGGTATTATACAAGTTATTTTGTGATTTTCAGAATGATATTTGTCATACATATAATGAGATAGTGCATAATTAGGAAAAATTACAATACCAACCATGACATATTCATCGCAATCCAGTGCCTCCAATTGATTCAGTTGAATTTGATGAAGAAGAAGTTCAAAATTCACCTGCATATTCTAGGGAGAATGAGTAGGAGATCATTTTTGCATTATATAAGAATAAATATATAAAATACAATGAGTGTGAGGTGTTGAGACATAGATATCATGATTGTGAGCATAATTGGAACACAAAATTTGTTTATATAGCCAATTTCGATGGTGTTATTATTTCATATCTAAAAAGTAAAAGTTGAATTCCATTTGCACTAACCTCTTTAGAAAGTCTTATTCATTTGAATGTCTTGGGATTCAACATAGAAAAGAATTATATATTATCCTTGACCATTACAGATCAGGGGTTGATCCACTACACATGATAATTCAAGGAATTTCAAGTACATGAATGTCTTATTTGATTAGAACTATTAAAAGTGTACTCAAAACTTAGTTCTTTCTTCAGAAGAGTCCATTACTTCTTTTAGCTCCTGCAAGGGTTGCAACTTTCAACATATTTGCAACAACAATTATTTTTGTGCCTCAACTGCCAATCAAAGACATAAAACTTCTACAAGGACCATATTTAATTACATTAAAAGAAGATATGAGACATGTGAAATATATTCTAGTGGATGAAATGAGTTTCATTGGAAAGAATCTATTAAAAAACATTGATTCAAGACTTTAACGGGTCTTCCTAGAAAATGGTAACATTACTTTTGGTGTGAGGTCAATTATATTGGTCGGTGATTTGGGAAAATTTTCATCTGTTATGGAACCTATATATGCATGTGATGATTTTGCAAGAGAATCATGGAACTCATTCACAAAGGTTGTGATGCCTTATATTGTGTTTCAAAAAGATGGACAAAGCAATAAATAGATACAATTTTGTCATTTGTTGATGAATGTAATTACTTATGACTAATACAAATACTTCCTTTGATCCTTCCAAAATAGATTTTTCTGATAAGGAAATATGTTTGTTTGCGACAAACGATGATGTACATAATCATAATAAGATTTGATTAAGAAATATAAATTGTCCCATTGCAGCCAATGTTCCTCCAAAAGAGAAAAACAACTACATGGAAACAAATGAGGAAGAAATGGAACTTGAGTTATTGATTGCAATTGGAGCTCAGGAGGGATCCATCTTTGTGTGTATGTAAACCAATGTAGATTCATCTTAACTACAGATCTATCAAGCATCGAGAGGGATCAAATATCTTGAGGTGCAAACCTTTCCTCATGTTTTTCACTAAAAAAAGAGGTTTTCATCTCGAGAGATTTGATCCCTCTCAATGCTTTATAGATATGGAGTTGAGATGGATATATGTTGGTATTATTTCTAAAAGTATAAGTCAATTTAAAGTGAAAAAATATACGTCCACTTTAAAGTAAAAATAAAATTATGTTTTTGAATTAAAACTAAAAATAAAAAGATTGTTAATGTTAATTACGTGGCGTGTTTATTGTGCAATAAGGTTTCCAAAATTTTAATTTAATTATCAATAATCATTATGTGGATGGTAGGGATTTAACCTCTAAGGATTATCCTAGAATATTCTTAGTAATATACATAGATCAAAGGTTGTGATTTATCTCCAAAGTAGTTGTGCTCCTTTATCCCTTTGATTAACTAAAAAATGTCATATGAGAATGATTCCAAAATCATTTTCATCTTTATGTCGAAAAGGAATTCTGAAGGTTTTCTACTAGCGGTCATGGCCACTGCATTGTTGTTTCCAGGGGTCTTGCTTGTTTTTACTCCTTAGTGCAATGACCTTTTTACTATAGTTTTTTCCTTCCTAGTGGTTTTTATTCTCGCTATCATGTTTTTCTTGGATTCTAGCGTCTTTTCATTATCCTAATCCCTTATGGTTTTCATCTATCTGGGTTTGCTTGTTTTTTCATATGTAGCTCTTATCTAGACCCTTCCTTTCTAAGTGATGACCTAGCCCTAAAAATGGGAAATGAGGATCTTCTTGATATTAATCAGGACTCCTTGGATTCTTAAGAAGTTCGGACTCATCAATCTCAAGTTTTCTTCATTTATCATAGTACACCTATCGGTACTTAGACTAATTTATCACCTTTTACTCATATGGTTCCCCCTTTGCATCATTTCTCAGACCCTAGCCTGACAGGTGGAAACGAATTATTTTATATAAGTAGGGTTTCGAACTCTGGTCATTTTTCTTCTACCTCTGAAGGTTTTCAATTTTTTCAGGGTTATCACCATTTTCCATGGAGTTTGAGTCTTCATACTCCTTCAATGATGCATTTTTGTTTCCTATGATCACCCAAACCTAGGGTTTCATTTTCCCTATCATTCTCATCATATCTTCTGAGGGTCATCTTTTTTCGAGGTTTTTATAAAACATGGGGATTATTCAAGGGTCTCTCTTCCCTTCATTTCTCTGAATTTTCCCTCATCTAGTAGCATTTTGAAGGAGGTGGTTTCTCAAGCACCAAATGGAAGGTCTCATTTCAATGTACTAGAGGTGAGGTGTTCTAAAAAGGTGGTCTTGGTCGAGTCAAAGAAGGTTCTTCTAGTAAATAAGTGAGTCTCTCTTAAGGTAAATGAAAGAAGGGAAATTCTGTATAGTTGAACGAGAATCTGCAGATGGCTTATGCTCTTACCTTAGATGTAGCCAGTTAATAATTATAATACTTTAGTCACAAATATTTGGTTGGCAAGTTTCATGGCCACAAATATGGTTTACCTTTTCTTCACGAATGGGTGGAATCCTCGGTCTAGCCTCTAACAAGAAGCCTTGTCTCTGTTAGAGTGCTCGCAAAAGGTTGGGCTCGCCCGATTTTTTAGGATGAGGAGGATGAAAAACTAATTGAGGGGAAGGTTCTAAAACTTGACTCCTCTCCTACTATTTCCAAATGGTGGACCCCGCTCTTTGATGTTAGGCATGGAAAGATGAACATCGTTCTTGTTTGGGTTCACACTCCTGGTCTCCCAATGCATTAGGGCATGAGAATTTTTTTGTCACATTAGAAACTAGATGGGGGATTGCATGAATCAACATACTTATCCATTGTTGATACTTCGATGGTTCACATTCTCATATGTGTTGATATCCGTAGGGGACTTTTTGGCATTATGGACCTAGGGCTTGGGATGGACCCCATTATCCTGGACTACGAGAATATTTCATTCCAGTGTCGGTGTTATCATCAACATGACCACAATGTGAAGGATTTTGTCCTCATGATGCAAAAGAAAGTGCATAGATCCTCTGGAGCTAATATGGCGGGTGGTTTGGGTTCAAAGTCCTACTCGCATGCATCATCACCCTAGCTTCCTTTTCAATTTCCCTTGATGTTTTTGCAATGGACCATGGCACTATCCAGGTGTATGAAGGATCTCATCCATATATCCTACCTCTCATTCTCTTAGCTATAGTTGGTGAATTTATTATGCCATGTCCTTCCTCTTCCTTTTCAAATTCATTTTCAATCGATGCTTGCATTTATTTTAGTCATAGCTCTATTAGTTATCCTATGGCTTTTGATGTATTATGCAAAGAAACCTCCTCTTCCTTATCTGCAAAACTTTCCTCTCATTCGGTCCCTGCTATTTTCCCTTTTTCTCTCACCCCGGGAGACTTTTCTTCCTCTTCATCATCTTCGTCTTTCCTTTCCTCTAAGATTTATGTATTTGATGATGTTCTATACAATCTTCATTCTAGGCTAGTGGTCCCCCATAGGGAGTGAATTTATTGGGGTTTGGGTTAGATTTCTCTTTCTTTTGTGGAGGTTGGATTTGTGGGCATAAATCATTCCTTTCAATTACAAAGGAAAAATCTAGAGTCGACCTTGATGCTAGTAAACAACTTTCAATCTATGGGGCCCTAAGAAAAATTCCAACCCCTACTACATCCCCTTAATGAAAATGATTTCCTTCATTTGAAGGGGACTAGCTTGTCCATCTAAAAAACAATCTCTGAAAAGGCTTGTTGAAATAATTTTTCCAAATATCATCTTTCTTTAGGAAACAATTGGGCATTCCAAAAGGTCTTGCCCTTTTCAGTGGTGGATGCTTTTGGTCATTCTAAAGGACTTGTTGTGGATTGGATCCCTCAACATATCCTTATTTCAAATGTTTGGAGTTCAGAGTCGATAATGGGCATTGGGATTTCTCCTTTAGTGTTGGGTCAATTTATTACTTTCATCAACATTTATGGGCCCTCTTAAAACCATTCTGAATTTTGGAATCAATTTTCAACAAATATTTCCTTCGTTGGAACAATGTAATAGTGGGTGGTGATTTAAACTTTTTTTGGGCCCTTCAAAATCTCGGGGTCTTTAGGCCAAACCAAACCCTCAAGTGGATTTCTTTAGAAGGAAGATTGCGCAAAGTTTGTTGGTGGATGTGGAACCAATAAATCTTTCTCCCACCTGGAGGAATAAGCATTTTTGGAATGATTGGATTTCCAAGAGAATTGACAGGTTCCTTATTGTTTGATATTTTCTAGACTTCCTTCCTCTGTTTAAACAATGGATTTCTCAGGGAGGCATTTTGGACCACTCCCCCATCTTTCTAGAAATCAAACGATTCCCCCAGAAACCTACTAGCACTTCTGAATTGAACTCAAATTGGTTAAATGATGAGGAGTTCATCTCTTTTGTTAAGTATTCTTGGATATCCCTTCACCCCCTTATTGAATGCTTCGACTACAACTTAGTTTGAAGCTAACCTAACAAGTAAAAAATTCAAAATTAAGGAGTGGGAAAAGAAGAAGAAAATGTTGGAGGCTCAAGGGATTGAAGCGATCAAAAAGGAGTTGGAAGTTATTTCTTCCCATGATAGGGAATGATTTTCTTCTCAAGAATCAAGTGCCATTCGTAGATCCTTGGAAATAAGAAGGATTTGTCTCTTCTAATCGAGGGAGGAGGAGTGGTGTTTAAAAAGTAGAGCAATCTGATTAAAAATTAAAGATGAGAATACAAAATTTTTTCAAGCTTTTGCAAAGGGAAAAAAGGTCATGAATACTATTTGGAGCCTACAAGATGATCAAGGATCTGAGATCTCTTCGTTCAATGGTATGGAAAATTTTGGATAACAAATTTTTGAAGATCAATATAGAGTGCCTCATGTATCTTCAATTGTCAAAGTCATCCAAATTGCTTAGCTCTTCCGAAGAATGGTTGACGAAGATGAGTGTAGGGATTTAATGGAGGAGGTTTTTGTGGAGAAGATTAAAATGACGGTAAATAATTTTTAGAAAGACAAAAGTCTCAAGATAGATGGTTTATGTGTATAATTCTTCCTAGAGCTCTTTGAAATTATGGGCCAAGACCTGGTCATTATTATTAAATCTATTTTTCTCGATGTTTTGATTAATGGTTTGACCTTCCCCTTTTTCAATGCTCAAAGAGGCTTGTGTCAGGTCTTCCTCTTATCTCCTCTTATTTTTTTTTACTAGTTGTGGGGGGTTTGAGTTAGATTCTTAGTGATGCAAAGAGATGAGGGATAACGTGTTTATTTCCCGAAACCTGCCTATTACTCATTTTTTATTTTTGGATGATATCCTTATATTATGTGGTGGTGATTTCATGGATACATCAGTGTTGGTGGATTTACTGTCTCTATTTGGGTGGGCCACTATCATGTTTATTAACATTAAAAAATACTCAATCTCACATCATAATTTTTCATAGATGGATATCCGTTACATGTCCCAGTTTCTTCATGTATCTCTAGGTCTACGGAGTAGGGTTTAAAATACTTAGGTTTTTAGTTGAAACCCATTGGTTATTGTAAAGAAGTTTTGGCCTAGATGGTTGCTAAAGTGGATAAACAGTTGAATCAATGGAGTCACAAATGGATCTCTCGTGCAGGTCACCTAGTTCTTATTAAGTTAGTGTTGAAGTCCATACTGATTTACTAGGCCTCCCTGGCTTGGATCCAAAAATGTATTATGGAAAAAATTAGGAGACTTTGCTCCTTTTTTCTTTGTTCCAGGAAAAATGAAAAAGGGATCTTGGCCCATGGGATAGATGGGACTTCAATCCCAGGCCAAAATATCTAGGGGATTAGGGACTAAAGAATTTATTCATTTCTCAAAGGATTTGGTTACAATTTGTGGTTGACATCTGATCTCTATAGATAGTCTTTGGACTTCGATGGTCTACCAAAAATATTACGGTCCATTCCCTCTTGAAGATTGGCTTTGGAGGACGGACAAACCACGATCAAATATTTCCATTATATGGTGATTTGTTCTTAATTCTTTTGATATTATTGGAAATGGGCTTTTCTTGGAGAGTTAGAAGGGGCGATAAGGTTCATCTTGATCTTGACCCTTGGCATGATAGTGGTCTCCATCACATTTTCCCCCCCTCACCCATTCATAGTCTGGCTCAAGGATCGTGGTTTTTTCAAGATAGCCCATATATCCAATCCAAACCCCTCTTCTTTATAACATCAAGGCTGGCTTTCTAGAAAGGATTTGGATATTGAGGCGAAATACAAAGTCTGTTGGAAAGATTATATTCAAGCTCTTATTGATAGTCATATTTATCAGATAGACAGATTGGATGAACTAATATGGTGTATCTCCCCTATTGGTATCTACACTCATAAATTGTGCTCCTTATTGTTGATAGATTGGACCTTGAGGAGAAATGGTGGTGGAAGGTTGTCTAAAAAGCTAAATGTCCTCGTAGTAAAAAAAAAAAAAAAACCAAAAAACAAACAAACAAACAAACAAAAATTGTATACGGTGTCTCATAACGAAAAAGGTTCCTGCCTAGGAATTCCTCCAACAAAGGTTCATGTGTGGTCTTCAATGGTGTTCTCTTTGTCCAAATAATGAGGAAAGTTCCCTTCATGTTTTCATGGAATGTTGTTTCTTTCAAAAAGTCAGGAAGCTTTGTCAAACTGCTCTAAGACATTCAATTTATTGGGTTGGTGCTAATATAGAGGGGGCATGTTGTCCATTTGTCATCCTTTCATATCCCTCCCTCTAATTATATGATGGAGGTCCTGGTTAGCTAGGAATAAGGCAATCGTCATGGATAAGGTTTCCGTACCTTCTCACACAACTGATGAGTTGTTAGTTATCTTAATCCATTTCCCCCAGGAAACGGACTTTGTTGTCGCTAGAGTTATCTTTCCATAAAGTCTTTATTTTTCAAATCCATGGGGTTATTTTGATGGTGCTTCCATTGACAACGATCAACAGTGCAACGGTGGTTTTATTTTACTTCTCTCCTCTTCCTACTACTTTAAAGTTAGTATGGGACTGGGTTCGGGATCAAACAATAGAGCATAACTCCTTGCCTATAAAAATATGCTCCTATTCACAAAAGAGAAGGGGTGCTCACATATACACATCTTTGGGGACTCAAAGTTGTCCATTAATTGGCTCAATGGAATTATTTCATCATTTACCTTAGTCCTATTATTGAGGAGATTCTTTGTATTAATCATTATTTTACTTCTTTCTCTTGTTCACATATTTACAGGGAAACGAACATTGATGTAGACTACTATTCTAAGGATGGCCTTCATTTGGAAAAATATTTTTGGGTCATAGTGGAGCAGGTCAATGATCAGTTTGTGGAGCCTTCCTTTCACCTTTATGGGGATTAGTTTTTATTCCAATAGATGATAGTTTTTTAATTTTTGGACCTAATATTTCTAATAATTTTAGTTTGTTATTGCATGCCTTTACAAGTTTTTATCTAGAGTCTGTTACAACTTCACCCAGGTTCTAGTTTTGATATCAGTCGTTTAGCTTAGGAATTTCAGTTTTTATAATTGTTATCAATGGTATATACAAGATTGTTATGGATGTGCTTTGTTTATTAGAACATACATAGTCTTCGCACTTTTTACAAATTGTTGTTTTATTTCTCTCTATTTTGGTATTTCTTCCTATTATTGGAAATGTAATTATGTATCTCAATTTTTGGGTGAAATGTTAGTACCCTCTGATAAGCTTTCTTTTTTGCAACTTTTTGCTTTCTTCAAGAATACACTGTTGAAGTGTAGATACAAAATGTAACTTCGTCATTTAATTATGAATGAAATTATGATTCTTTTTCTTAGGAAAAAAATGTGTTATGGTTTTTTGGGCACGTGGTATTAGTAAGCCATTGTATTGGTCGTGGTATTGTAACAAAGTCTATTTACTGGTTAAGAATCTCCATGGTAAAGTGGGGTGAATCTCCATGACTAAGAATCATGTTGTATGTCCTTTTAAATGTATATCTGTGTAACTCACATATTAATTCTTTTAATAATTAATAATAATAATAATTTATAATAGAGCTATAATTTAGTTAATTTTTAAGCTTTTTTTTAAATGTAAGATGTTTCATAACATAAGCGTTTTTCTTGTTTAGCATTTATCAACTATTTAATATGGTTGCACTATTAATTATAAAAATAAATATCAAATCTTGAATATGAGTTGGTCTTGTAATAAAAATGGGAAAAAAAAGTTACTTAATTAGTTTGTAAATAATGTTTATTTTGGAATAAGAATTCCAAAATTTTAATTTAATTATGAATAATTATTAAGTGAATGGTAGGGATTTAACCTCTATAAAAAATTCTAAAATATCCACAGTAGCATAGAGAAATCAATGGTTAATATTTATCTCCAAAGTAGTTATGACGTTTTTACTCTTTTAATTAAATTGATTAATTGAACAAAATGTCATATGAACAAGTGCCATATGAAGTGAGTTATGGTTTTTTGGGCATGTGGTATTGGTAAGCGTGGTATTGGCCCATTGTGTTGTAACAAAGCCTATTTAGAGATTAAGAATCTTAATGGTAGAGTGGAGGTAAATCTTCATGTTTAAGAATTTTGTTGCATGTTTTTTCAAATGTATATATGTTTAACTTATATATTAAGTATTTTTATAATTAATAATAATTTTCTTGTTGTTGATGAAGATTTATGGAGAACTATGTGTTGTGCTCATGAACACAACACATAGTTCTCCAAAAGTTTTCATCAACAACAAATTACTGTTTGTGGAAATATCCACGCTAAAATAATTTTCTTTTTTGTAAGTTGGATTTGTATTTCCTTCAGAAATCAAGTTATGTCATTGGTAGACTAATTGTCAAAAAAATATACTGAACTCACTCTGCCACAAGAGAAACTAGATATGTTGACTGATATAAGAAGACATTGACTTCAACAAAAGCAAGGAATAGTAACTGATCGTGGAAAATCGATATGACAATGAGACAACATAACATCCAAGTCAGTGATCTAAACATGTCACTCAAGCAAGTTCCTTCGCACTAGTATTAGTTGGCACGAAGGGCTTGAACTCGCATTGGATGTGTCTCTCTATGACTGCCAAGCATGCATCCATACTTTTGAGACATGGTTGTTGTTGCCACTAGGTCCTCTAAATATCAATCAAGAAGGAGATTATGTCATTGCTATCCTCGAGTTTCTCCTTTACTACACGTCCTAATAGGGTCTTTAGCTATGCTTGGAGAATGATAGAGTGCATATATTGGTTCCTTTTTTCCCCTAGTATGACTAGGGTTAGGAAGCCAATGGTAAACCTCCTCTATCAGTTCTAAATCTATGTAGGTCTAATGGGCTTGAGAATCATGAGACTCTAGTTGATGTATCTCCTCCTGAATGCTAGAATAGGTTGTTGAATGATAGTTGACAGTCACATCTTGTTCTTGGATCTGGACACACGAACGTCCTTCAAGGCCACATCCACTAGCTCCTCTATGGCTTTTCATCTGATGACGTGACATTAAGGACATAGAAAAAAGTAATTCAACATAGGTCCAAGATCTTAGTACCAACCAACCCTAATACCATCGACCAATCAGGGGACCCCCAATGCCAAGCCACGTAGAAGAGAAAAATTTAGGAGCACCGACCCTCCCCCCAAGACAACACAAGACTAAGTAAGAAGCAGTACCTAGGACCTATGCCCAACCTAATTGAGAAATGTCCAGGTCTGCCCCAAGAGAGGAGTGTAGGGCTAAACCAACCCAACCAGTAGATCACCTATAGACTTCAACCAAAAAACTCTACTCATGAAAGCAATAAACCCATAAGGGAAGAGCAAAACTGAAGGCAACAGAGAACAAACCAATATCGCTAGGATCAAAACACCAAAATTTGCTAGGATAAACACAAGAAGAACATCCACACAATGCCAACACTAGACATAAGGCAAGAAAAACAATGCAACGAACTAGCGATAGGATATTACCCGAAAACAGTAGCCTGGGAATGCCAAGGCCAAGAAACACCTCCTATTTTGAAACTGGGAACTAGAGGCAGAAATAGCCTCCATACAATATATCCAACCACCCATTGTTCCAATCCATTTAACATGGATCATGTCAGTCTATGAAGCAATGTCGCCACCTCCACCTCTAGTCTGATCATGATCATCCTTAGTCGTGACAACATCTTCAACATGTAACTCCGGCTTTGAAAGCAACTCAAACTCACCCCATTAAACTAAGTGACTAGCATAGCATCCCAACATGACCATCCACAATAAATAGAAATAAAATCTCGCCCATGGGGGGGGGTGAGGCACGATCAAGGCATAAACACCCACCTTTCTCTTGATACATATTGAAGCAATGGTATTCATGTGAATCCCATCATATTGCCAAGAGAAATAGGGCTTTACATGCTTCATGCAAGGGGGGTGACCATGTGCCCTACACCCCCCCCCAATAATTACCTTGGGAGTTGATGGGGTGGTGGGAACCCCTCTCGACCTCCTTTACCAAGTGGCCATGCACCCCAATCAAATATATAATTAATAATAATTTAAAATCAAGTTATAATTTAGTTATTTTTTATGATTTTATTTTATTTTTATATATATTATTTAGAAACCTAAGAAAATTGTTTTTATGCCTATTATAGATTGATGCTTATGGATGTTTACCAGTGATTTAATTTATATGGCTACCCTAACTATCTTAAACTTGGATTTATGAAGTACTGAGAAAGATCAACTTTACTAGTGTAAAATTTTTAATTATTAAATTCCATCCCTTATATTAATTTTTACTAATTCTTTTATACAACTGGGTAATTATTGATTGGTCCTTAATCATCTGTGAGGGATGGGATATGTGTGCTCCTCATCTTTCATTACTGCATAAATATATTTGTAACTTAGATCGTGTGCGAATAGCCTAATACTCCACTACTTTGGCTTTTGATTTTGTCTCTATATTTGTAGGGCCCTTCGCTACCTTTGCTACTCGCTTTGCTCCATGAATCACTTAGTCTTAATCCATCCTTCCCATTAATTTTTTTTTCACATTTTTCTATTTCTATAAAAATGTGCATGGAAGTATAACACCTCCTCATAAAATTGTCCATTAAATAATTAAAAAATATATACTTTAATAAACTTAAAATTTTTAAATATTTAATAAATTTAAATTTAAAATAATATGTTAATTTTCGAGCAAAACTTTGAATTGAAAATAAATAAATAAGTAATTAATTCAAGTCTTCCATCCACCTACGTAATATATATAATTAATAATAATAAAAAATCGTAATTTTAAACTAATATGTACTTATGAGATACGTTAGAATTTGGGATTATAGGTCTTCCTGATAATGTTAAAGACACTATTAGACAGGATTGTGCTGTGGTCCTGAGAAAGGCAAAGCCCCCTCATAGAAACCTTAGCAAGGATGAATTTATGGCCCTTGGATCCTTAAACCAGAACAAAGATATTGTTGTTCTGAGCGTTGATAAGGGTGGGGCTGTGGTCATCCTGGACAAAGAGGATTACCAAAAAAAGATGTTAGATCATCTTTATAATAGTGGAAGCTATAAAAAGCTTCCCAAAAACCTGCTTAAAAAGATCTCTAAGATTGTAGCTCTTGCCATAAAATCCAACAATTCAGTAAGTTGCCTTCACCAAAATCTTATTGAGAGCAGTCCCATTACTCCTAGGATCTATGGGCTCCCTAAGGTTCACAAAGAAGGGGCTCCCATTAGACCCATTGTCAACACCATTGGTGGTCCTACTTGCCTTTTAGCTAAATTCCTTGCCTTAAAACTTAAGCCCTTAGTTGGCTGGACAGAATCTTTCATCAAAGACTTTGCTTCCTTTGTTGAACAGCTCAAGAACATCAAGCTTGACCTTGGGGACATGCTTTTTAGTTTCGATGTAGTCTCACTTTACACTTGCATCCCTATAAATGAGGCCATAGAGGTAATTAACCGCCTTACGGATCTCGATATAGCTCAGTTAGTTGAAATTTGTCTCACCTCCACCTTTTCCGGTTTTGAGGGCGAGTTCTTTGAGCAAATCTGTGGTGTTGCCATGGGCTCACCCCTATCCCTTATCATTGCTAATATTTTTATGGAAGATTTTGAATCCAAAGCTCTATCCTCGGCTCGCCTCCTACCTAAGCTTTGGAAAATATTTGTAGATGACACTAATATCATCTGGTCTCATGGCCAAGAAGAATTGGAGCTCTTCTTCCAACATCTCAACAATCAATCCGCAACATTAAGTTCACCATGGAACATGAAGTTGATGGTTGCATCCCTTTCCTTGATATTCTTATTTCTAAGAATTTGGACGGTTCCCTCTCCCACCGAGTGTTTCGAAATAAAACACATACGGAGCAATATCTTCATGCCAGTTCGCATCATTTCTCGGCTCAAAAGTTGGGCATTCTCAACACTCTCGCTACTCGTGTCATACGAGTCTCTGATAATAAAAGTTTCGAGAAAGAGAAATCCCATCTCCTTAATGTCTTTGTCGAGAACGGTTATAGAAGACACCTAGGTCAAAGGGATTTTCTCAAAGCCTCCAAAAATTCAGTTGTTAAAAAAGAGCCTAAAGAACGAGTCCAAGGAGTCCATCTTCCCTATGTTCAAGGGACCACTGATAAGATTGCGAGGATTCTCAGGAAGAATAATGTTCCCTCAACCTTTAGACCTCTTAAAACCATTCGTAAATCCCTCCGTTCAGTTAAGGACCCTATCGACCCTAAGAACATGAAGGGGGTTTATATTATTCCTTGTTCCTATGGGACCCCCTATATTGGTGAGACTGGGCGCTCCATTAATCAAAGGATTAGTGAGCATGCATCTGATCTTAAGCATAGGTGAACCAAGCCTTTTGCTCTAGCAGAACATGTAGAGAAGACCAATCATCATGTTTGTATTGAAGATGCCAATGTTATTGCTAGCATTTCACAGTTCCATCACCGAAAATTTAGGGAAGCCATCGAAATTGAGAGGACACCTAGTAGTCTCAATAGAGAGGACGACTGGAAAATTAGTAGTTGGCGGGTCCCAACCCTAGCCTCTTAGTCATTTCCTCCCCATCTTGCCCCCTCTTTTTATAGCTTGTTCTTTAGTTTTTCCCCCTTGATATCCTCTAACTCTCTTTTTCTTGGTTTCGTTCTTTGATCCTCTTCAGGGTTATTTTATTTATTACAAGATATTTAAATAGGATATTTAGGTTAAAAGTACACGACTTTATTAATACAATTAATTAAATATTATTATGATAACACTATTATATTGTTAATAACAATTCAATAAATCCTTTCAAAAGTCTAATTAATAATTCTATATCTTGAAATCAATCTGTGATAATATGCTAATTTAACCCTTAAATAAACTATTAATTAATTTTAATAATTAAAATATTCTTTCTAATTCCCTAAATTCTCTAATGTTTATAAATAACTTACTAATTTAAAAAGAATCTATTTTATATTTAATTTTATTTTAATACTACTAATTAAAAGAATTTATTTTATATTTAATTTATTTTAATATATTTTAAAAATTATAAGTTTATAAAATGTTCCTTAACTTTATTTTCTTAACAACTTTATAACTAATGGTTAATTACTCTATTATTATATATTTAACATTTTTTAACTAACTATTAATTTAAATAATTTTATTATATATTGTAATTATAGTTTATAAAATAGTCCCTTTAACTTTTATTTTAATAAGAATATAACTAACTATCAATTTAATAATCAATTGAATTAACTTAATTAATAAAATAATGGTCATGCCCTTAATCCGGTCCAACTAACCATTTCCCGGTCAAATCTAGCCGTTAGTCAATATAGCCATTAGTAAATATAGCCGCTACTTGGTCAAGAAATATAGCCATTTGATGTTTTGCTCTGTCTATTTAATATGCAAAGCTAGATCTGATTCTTCAATTTGTCTTGACGATGAACCACACTGGTTGGTTTGAAACACGTCGACAAATGCTCTGTCATGACACGTCGACAAATGCTCTGTCATATGATTTACGCTGAAACACTTATCTCGTAATACTTGATATGGATCACAAAAGCCTAAATTCAATAATATGTACTTATAATTTTTTTCATTATTATTTTTAAATAATATATTTCTTTTTCATCATTTAAAAATAAGGTAGTCAAGATAATAAAAATAAATTATTTAAATTACTCACAATCAGATTAAGTTCGTTCTTTTGTATGGTGTGTCTCGCTAATAAAAAAAATGTGAAGTGGATCATTCTCTCATGTGGGTTTTGACAACCACACGGAAAACCTACTCCTTTCCTTTTCTTTTTTACCCCTTCCATTTTTCATGGTGATGTGGGGGAGGTTTGTGTATGTAATGGATTTTCTTTCGCAATAGGTAATGATTTTTTTCCGTGGTAGGGAATGCTTTTTTTAAAATGTGGATGTTTAAAATAATTCCTAAATGATTATTTATTTAATTTTATATAAATTTTATTTTAATATATATATATATATATATTATATATATATATAATAATATAATATTTGTAAAATGATAATGATGTATGACTCATGAATACATTGAATCTATTTAAAACTATTTGAATATCATAATTTATGCGTAAATTTATGTTAATTTAAAGATGGATATTTATGACATGATATCATAATTTATATGTAAATCATGGGTTAATTTTAAAGATTGATATTTATGACGTGTGGTTTGATTAATATAGGTTATAAAATTATAGATAAATTGTTAAGTATAGATAATTGTAGGTATATGGATTTTAAAAGGGAAATTGGATATTTAAATCATACTTAGAATGTGGTTAATAAATTGGTTATTTTAATTTAAATATTAAATTATTATTATTCATATTAGTTTTGGATAATGTTATTTGATACGTATTTTTATGTGTAAGGATAGAGAATAATGTTGCTAATTAAGTTTATATATGGATACAAATTGTATGAAGGACATGCAAAATGTGTATTTTTGAGAGAGGATTAGTGTTTTTATTTCTACTTAATAGTAATTTCGTTAATATAATAATTTGGAGAATTCATGTGCTCACCCAGGAGTTTACACATTGATGTGAGGGTAAGTCATAGATTTGATCACTCATGAGGTTTGGTTAAGAGGCACGCAGTAAGGATGGAATCCTTATTCCTCACTAATAATGGACCTCCACCCAACAATAAACATAACGGACTTAACAAGGTCTCACCCGTGTTATGACAATTCCTCCTCCATGTAATTATGTGTAGTGGAAGGGTTGGAGTGAACAAGACCTTGCTCTTGGCAAAGCTTGAGAATGGTTCAAGTGATCATGACCTCACCCTTGATACTGATACTAGTTGATATTTACTACTTTGAGAAGAAACACCCTTTACATGCATAACATTTACAAATGATATTTTTAATAAAAAAAATGCATTCGTGAAATTAATGGATTTTATATTAGGAAAATTTGTGTTGAGATAACAGAGTCAAGATACAAAATTGGGAAATGCGGCCAATGGAAGCCATTAAAATCTTTCTGGCTCACAATTGCCTATGTTCTTTATGACTACATGTGAAGACATGTATTCCAAATTGAGATCGATTGATAAATATCTAGAAAACACTAAGAAATAGGATAATAAAACACTTCATTTATCAAAACACTCATTAAGAGGAAGTCATTATACTTTGTTACAGGCATGTGCTTTAAGGGAGACTAGAGTATTCAGGTTGAATGGGAATTGAGGGACCTATAGAGATGATCATGTGGATGAGTAGGTTGAGGAAGGTGACCCTTGATGTTCTCTCAATCGAGTGAACATGAGGCCATCAAGTGGAAAATGGAGGGCATCAACCTTGTTAGTCAATTTTTGGATAGAGCATCTACACTAAATCAACATCTTAAACAAGATTTGCACCTTAAATTCCAAGCTCCTGATGTGTAACTAGAGACATTCATGTTGTGAGAAAGACAAATTAGGACCCTCTAATGAAAAGCATGGGACTATTAACTAAGGAGATATGGGTCTAAATTCCATAGAGTCAGTGATGACAAGGAGAATGGAGGGAACAATTGGGAAACGACTAGAGAAGGAGTGACAACGAATAGGTTAATGTAGGATGATAATAGTGTGGCCACCTAAAATAACAAAAATCCCCATCACAATTAATGAGACACTATATTAAATTGGAATACGACCTAACAAAGGTGTCATCATAGGGGAAAACCATGGGGGGGCCTTGAGAGAGAATGGAAGAGGTACCCAATAAATGTCAAAGAGTGATGAGAGGAGAGTCAATGATGGTTTGGATATGATGTATGAGAGCGGAAGAGGGAAGCAATGGGGGTCCCCATAACGCCACCAAATGGATCACTTATTAATGCTAAGGGGTTTGGTATGAAGATTGGTTGCCATGCACAATAAGAACTTGTTCCACCAATTGCACAATTGGTGTGGTGGTATGCTAGATGGTTATTAACTCGGAGTGCATGAAAAAACCACATCCTAAGGAAGGGACAAAGTGTTATTATCATTCAATGGAGAATCAAATTTAACTGGGAATTAAAGAAGGAAGAATATGTTTGGAGGTATCTGATGGTTCTTTTTTAGTCTTGTACTATTGAATGGAGGTGAATGGGAAAAGGAGGGGATAGAAGTACCCCTTGGAATAAGGCATAGGCTTCAAGGAGATTTTTTAAGGTTATTCCTAGACTCCACAAGAAAGAGAAAACAATATTACCTCCTAGATCAAAAACCACCACTATCGCACCTACCACCCTAGAGATAAGATGCAGTAATTTAAAATTAAGATGGGCACTAATTTTTTCATAAGCTTTTATTTAATTAAAAATGGTAATGTTATATCCACACACAAATGTGAGTTCAAAAGATAGGAGGGGAAATGAGGGAGCAAAAATAGGAAAATTAGTTTGGAAATGAGTGAATAATATGCACATTGGTGAGTTATAAATTAGAAATCATGCATGAAGAGACATGCGATCGGGTGAATAATAGACATATTAGTTAATTAAAAATTAAGAATTTTGCATGTAGAGGCATGCGACATCTTGCAAAATTATTATAAAAGAAGAGGAAGGGTGACCACCGAAGGGACTTATGCATGATAATGATGAATGTATGTGATAAGTCGAAATGTTCCATGGAGAATTCATAAGAGTGTGGTATAATTATGAAAAATTCTAATAAGGTTTTGGTTTCATTGTGGTGGGGATTCCACATTACTCATTGTATGAGTTGCACAATCCATTGGTGAAGAGGGTACATTCCTTTTAAATTTCTTGATTATACATTCCTTCATAAAACCTATGAGTTCTAATAAAAGAAAAGTGCCATAATGATACGATATGGTGGTCAACTAGTAAGCTCACATAAATTGGAAATGAGAAAGTTAGGAACGATTTCTTGGAGCAAGTTCAAGAAATATCTTGGAGTAAGCTTGAAGCAAGAACTTAGAATAAAATAGCATATATCATCTCTTCATTAAAAGGTATGTGATCTCAAATTTATAAAATGATATTTTTTATTTATCTACTTTTTTAGAAAATTTTCCTTTGGATTTTGATATCTTAGAACATTTGAGATAAATATTTTTTACAAGAGTTCAAATCCTTATTTGAAACTTCAATTAACCTTGTAAAGTCTGAGAAAATCATGGTAGAAAACCCATTCCCTTCAAATACTTGCAAAAATTTCTAGAATTATTTTCATCTAAATTATAGAGAGATACATATGCTCTGTAAAACAACAACCTATACACTACAGACAAGTTTACTAAAGAAATCAATGTAGATTTATTATACTAATCTATCTAATATAGATTGGTATTAAATTTGTAATTTTTAGATCTTGAAAGTGGAGATTTCATCTTGTAAAGGATTAAATGAATAAAGTCACGTGTGTATGAATCTCTCCTTTACTTTTATTTTAAACCTCTTACAAACATTTATAAATTGAATTAAAAATATAAAATATATTAAAAAATATTCAACTAATTTAAAATTTTATAAACTCATTTGTTTTTATATCTTATATCTCAATTAAAAAATAAATTTTATTTTACAAAAATTAGATAATGCATACAATAAAATATCATTCTTATTTTTGAATCTTATTCTAATTTCATATATAATTACTTACTTAAATTAGCAAAATTAAAATAAACTTAAACCATATTAAGCATGTGAAATTTTCTTTAATATATTACAATATTTTAAAATATTATTAATTTATTTTCTTATAATTTTTTCTTCTTTAAAAAGCAATATATAGTTTTTCCTATACATACTTATATAATTTGCATTTTGAAAAAAATTGTTTAACTTATTAGTCCCTACCATAAAGAAACAGGGACTATAGTAATCAATTTGGTGCTTCGTATTAGTCTCAGCACGAGAATTAAAACATCAAACCTAAACTTTTAAGGGAAATGTTATAATACACTTTTTCTCTGCCCTATTAAATTTTGACATTGCTTCTTGCTAGCGAATGACCACTTTTCACATCTTGTTTGGACTCTTTTCAAGGCGGAGAGGTATAAAACTTAGAACTAAAAAGCATATTGTGATTTTTTTTCATAATCAAGTAATGTTAGCATTACTTGGTTAACAATAATTGTTTTCTACTAAACGCTTGGCATAGACATTATTGTTGACCCTGCTAGCGAGTCTCGCCGTGATCACCTCAACCCTTTTCTACATGCCATGATCTCCTTGACCCTTTGCTACACGTTGTTGATCAATTGCTTATATTGACCACATGTTCTTCTCTTCAATTTATATCTTTCTTGTGTGCTTGTTGGTGATGCTTCTCTCATGTAGGAATTGAAGCCAGCTAAGTCAAGCCACCTTAGAGCGAGACGAAGAAAGCTACTATAGCTGGTGAAAATTTCAAAGTAACAGACTTTGCACCTCAATAATTACATTCACCACCAAGAACTTTGGTATTGTGAAACTCTTCATAGAGCCCCTTCACAGAGCCCCTTCACAAAAATTTTTGTTGAGAAAACTACAATGTAGCCTTGGAGGGCTCTCAGTGTTGCAGATTCTCTCACTTGCAACATGTTTCAATGTTATGGTTAGTTTATGTACTTTACCTTTAACTTCCCTTCCAATAATATTTTAATTTAACTTATTGTATAGCAATTTACATGGCACGAGTGACTTCCTTCCCTTCATTATATACCAAACAACTCTCATACATTGGCCCCAGAAGATGGTAAGTACACCAACATAACCCTTAGATGATAAGTTTCTCATATAATTCTCATTTATTTGCATTTGAGAGAATACAACTAGTTAAATCTAAACATAGATAAATTTATCATCTTTACTTACCCTCATCGCATGAAATCCTCACCTTATTATTTCATTTCTAGCTAGATTTGAAGACCTCCTCACTATCGATTCAAGGCTTCAACCATGTATGTAACAAACATGAAAGAATAGTTGTGTGAGGGGTGTTAAATCTTGCATTTTGTTTACCCTGAATCTTGTCATGAATTTTGTCCAACAGAGCCAGAAAGGTGAAAGTATCGTCCATGTTCAATTCCACTTTTACCATACGTTCAGTATGAATCGATAAGATTTACATTTATTCTTAACCCCACCTGTGTGAAGCATGAATGTAGTCCCTAAAATTACTCAACCATTAATAAACAATCAAAATTGGCTTTGATTCCTAGGGTTCTCCACGTGTTTTCATGCCCATATTTTGCCAATTGTAAAGGACTTTCATTAGAAACTAGCTCTTTGATATTAAGCTAAAACCCCACATATCTAAATTATGGTTGTTAATCATAATGCAGGCCATTGTTCTGTTACACTTACCTTGGAAATATTTTGAATCATAAACAACAGTCCAATCATCACATACAAATTGAGAGGTTATCATATCTTTTATAGGAAGTATTGAAAAATTATTTTCCAGTGCATCTGATGAAAGATAAATGGATTGACATCTTCTATTTTTTCTCCCTAGACAACAACTTTACTATCTTTACCATGTGTACCTCTACAAACCCCTTTTTTATAGCGTCGAAGACAAATCTCTTGAAAGAATGTGTCTGTAGGAATCTTATAATAGTGGTAAAACCCTTGAATGAGATAAATCATTGTAATTTTTCATTGAAACAAATGTCAAATTTTCTCTATGATCAACATTCTTTTTCCTAGGAATTTATTTTTTGGTTTCGTTTGCTCTAAAAGCAAGTTTTGAACCATTTGGAAGATTGAATCCACCTTCGAAGTCTCTTCTTGGCCTCTACTCTCCATATTAATACTTATAACAATGCAAGTATGGAGAGTGAAAAGGATGTTGGAGAGTGAAAGGAAGTCCTTGTTACACTCTACACTAATAAGAAGGATTTTTTCCACTGTCATTAGGGAACCTTAGAGAATGTAGGAGTAAGTTTTAACCAATTTTATCAATATAAAAATAAATAAATAAATTAAATTAAATGAAATATTTCAAAATGGAGTTATTTCTACGAATTAATCCCATGGGTTTCCTCGAATCAATAATACAATTATTTTGTAATTACCTGGCTAATCAGATTCCTCCATCGAAGGGGTCTACCTAACTATCTTATATGTTGGAAATTATAACATGGGATGGTTCCCCTGAAAAGGCTGGGTTATGAACTATAATAACTCTACTCGCTCTGGAACCTGTGTCACCATAGAACTCTACAACTGTCGAAATCTATAGAAACATCGTTTTAAACATATTTTCTCACCCCGATTGACAGCATGGCTCAAAAGGGATCTTAACTGTGAATCCCCGAGGTTTTCAATAGAATCAAACACACCGTGCTTCTAGAATGTTGTACAACATATCTGAACGAGGTGAGATACAAACGTTTAGTCAGAAGAGGGGGCATGTGGTTTTCATATAAGCCCCACGAGGCAAGTTTATTTATTTTTATATTAGTTACTATATTCTCATGTTGGTTTAAATATATTTATCTAAAAATTCCTTTATATTAAAATTAAATTAGTTCACACCCACAGTAACGTATTGAGTGTTTATTTTAGGTGATATTATATTGACAAGGTAAAACATTAAAAACCATAAAAATGTGTGTAATAATCTTTAACGACAAGTTATATTTTTGAACATTGGCTAGGCATGAAAATTATAAGGATGTTAAATTGTTTGAGCTAATCTAACATTTGCTAGAGTACAACAAACTACAAGGTAAGGGGGTCGGTTTGTTCTACCCAACTACAATAACTTTGATTTTTTGGGCCTCTCCTGTAGCAGTAGTACCCAATCTTCCTTTGGACTCCGGAATATTCTAAATAATGTTAACCCATATCATAACTAAATAACCTTAACCTCATATCACCATTGACCAATCTTTTAGCATTGAGTGATCTAAATTCATTGAAGTTTAGTTTTGCAGATCTAGAGGATTTCCTTGGGAACTCAAATAGAAGTGATCAAGGATCTCTAGCATTTCCCTCAAAGACCACATACTTCAAGCAGACTGAAGACTCAACCAAATACTAGTTTGGCGAAGCGTGGGGTGATCTCACAAGTTATGGCTCATTTGCAAGTTTGTGACGTAGATACAACTTGTATCAAGTCCCTGCCTTGCGCAGGGGCTTGAAGAAAAGATGTAGCATGTTAGAAATATTTTAATTTTATGCCAAGGCTACGTAACAATGATACAAAAGAAATTTCAATTTGTTTTTTTTTATGATTTTTTTGGATTATTTGAATTTAAGTTATATTTTGTAGTGAAATTTATGTTTATTGATTTTGGAATGATTTTTAATGTGGAGGTAAAATTCTAAGTAATTTTAAGTAATATTTAATATCTTTTCGCGAATTTTTAATCTTTCATCATGACTCACATAATTTAGTTGTATTGATTTACTTTACGAAGAGGTGAGTGAAATGGCATGGTTTCACCCTAGTTGTTAATTCTATGCCAATGACTTATTGGTTTCACTTATTTATAGTGATAAAAGCCCATGTAAAATGCTCTTTAGCTTAAGTGACTTGACCAGGACATGTTTTGCATGAGTTGTGATACGGAGTGGAATATCTATATCTATATCTATAATATATATATATATATATATATGAGAGTCTTATTGCAGGAAACAGACAACCTTGATGAATTGAATCAACATAAATATATTTATGTTCGAGGAACACATAATTAAAAGAGTTTTCTTCAATATAGTACGTTTGTAGATAAATATATGTGTGGAGCTTTCCATGAATTATTTATTAATTCATTGGAGTTATCAAGTCCGACTGTTAAGTTTGATCGATCATGACATTGACATAAAGCGAAGAAGAAAACAACAAAGATACGTTACAAGTTATCATGGGGATGGAAACTTAAAATTTCAAATACAAAAATATTTGTTCAATTTTTCCGCTAAGGAAATGCACTTTTGAATGGTCAATAAGATATGATTTTCAATAGTCTTACTAATTTCTTCATAATTCATATTTTTCATGTTAAATACGTTGTATAACTTCAAAGATAATTGTTAATGATGCCTAATGTATACCATGTCAATTTACTCGCACTCTAAATTTCCTCTCAACTTCAAAACTCGAATTTGATAAAAAAGTGATGAAGTGATTCATATTTTCCTCTGCATGGGTAGCATCTATGAATTTGAGAGCCTGTATCTTAAAATACTTAGCACACCAGCTAAATGAGAGCCACAACATTTGATCTAAAAACTTGAGAGCACATAAAACTTGCAACAAAGTACTTGTAATTGACCGTAAGGGCTTGTAAAATTAACTTACAATTTGTCACATAAACATGTAAATAATAACATAAAATTGTAACTTAAAATGCATATAAAAGAACTAGATCAAACCATGAATGATCAAAACATGAACATCAAGGTCGATAACAAAGTTCACCCCTTCCACTAGGCTACGTCTCTGGATTCACCTTCATAGGTCGAATCACTTTTATTGCCTTTATTCAAAAAGGAATTTGTACAATGCTTATTAAAAAGGGTGGCCAAACCTAGAGCTACCTTCTACTCCCAAAAGACTTCAAAACTTGTACTTGTTGATTTATACACCCTCACAAAAGCTCTCTCCACATGAGCTCTCAAAACTTTTCCAAAAACTTTTCAAGCTCTCTCTAGCAAAAATACTCTCTCTCTCCAAAACAAAGAGTACAAAAGAGAATTTACAACTTTTTGAGATCCATAAACAAAGGAGAGAATATCTCCTTAGATCCACATTCCAAGGAGAGAGTAACTCTCTTGATCCATAAAAATAGGAACTTATGATATTGTTAAGGAGAAAATATCTCAACTCCAACAAACTTGGACCTTATCCACATTATTTTAAGGGACTCAATCCCATGAAAATCTCAACTCCAACTTGAAATTAGGAAAATGGTTTGTGAGGTGGATTCTCACATTTAATCAATTTCCTTTTTACAATTTATATGAAAAAATACATGAGTACATTGAACATTTTATGCTCATGAAATTTTAAATAATTTCATCTCTACTAATCTTCCCTTGAACTCTTCTTTGGCATGGTACTCTTTGGAAACTGGTGTCAAGATCCTCCTGGATCATACTCCCCATAGAGGAAAGCTTTTGGTCCACAAAAAGCTGGAGGAGTTGAATTTGATTCTGATATCAAAGTATTGATTTTCTGCAGAATGAAGGACAATTTAAAGAATATGCTCCTATAACTTTGCACTTCGTCTATAATTTCCCGCATTAAACACATGCAAACAATTGAATACTGCTTCATCAAAATAGTTACAAAGGATTGGGACATAGTATTAAAAACCCTGCACGTAATCAGTTCTTTTGCCTTTCGATCACTAACACAAGTAGCCACTGCAGTTCTTCATTAGCTAGAATACAAAATCTATATAATATTTACCCTCAGTTTGGTCGAATCCACCACTTGTGAAATAAAACACTCTGGATTCCCACATGCTCTGGCACCTTTTGGATAGAGTTCGAATACGAAAGGATCATCGTTTTGTTATACAAATGTAGCTCCAATGCAATGATTTTCATTTTTACTGCCAATTATTGCAAAGTTAATGTGAGAGCTGCTACTGCTGTAAAGAATATGCATTTCACCGCCAGCATCCCCACAGCTCTTATAAAAGACAAGGAACACAATAGTGTATAGTGCTTCAAAGACCCCCACCAACTTCGTTTACTGTAGCCATAAGAAATTTGTTGTGATGCATTAAATAACTCACAACACGCGGTTCAAGAGTGTCATATAGAAAACCTGGAATGTTAATGAACGTTGGATAGCCTAGAAGGAAATCTTCCGACTTAGCTCGACTTGTAACAACTATTAGCTCTCCTCTATTTTGACACAACCCAAGACTGCTCGGTTATGGTTCTAAATTTGGAGTGTACAAAACATAGTTACCAAATTTGAAAAAAAATATGTATAAAATTTAATATGGAAAAAATTCCAAATTATATATCTTACAAATATTTATAAATAAGAAATTATTAATCTTTGTTGTAATTTATTATTTTAGTAACTATAAACTTACTATTTTCTAGCATATTTCAATATGACACTGATTGTATTTCAAAAATGCAAATTTTCTAATATACAATTTACTTTATATACCTTTTAATATAGAAATTTCCATTTTATATAGAAATTATATATCTTACAAATATTTATAAATAAGAATTTAATGATCTTTGTTACATGAATTTATTATTTTAGTAACTATAAACTTACTATTTTCTACCATATTTCAATATGACACTCGTGGTTTTTCACAAACACAAATTTTCTAATATGAAATTTACTATTTATATACTTTTTAATATAGAAATTTCCATTTTATATAGAAATTATATATCTTATAAATATTTATATATAGAAATTTAATAATCTTTGTTACATGAATTTATTATTTTAGTAACTATAAACTTACTATTTTCTCCCATAATTTAATATGAAACTGATTGTTTTTTATAAATACAAATTTTCTAATATACAATTTACTCTTTATATACTTTTTAATATAGAAATTT